>NBIL01075784.1:0-10672 GCA_002752925.1 Viola pubescens var. scabriuscula | reverse complement strand
CTGTACTATTTAAGGTCAATGTCCATTCTTCTATTCTAAAGTTAAAAATATAAGCTGTGCGGTTCTGTGATGGGCTGGCAGGCGTGTGATTATTTGACTTTTTGCAATATCAGTGTAATTCTTTGACTCAATTTGACAATTGTTTGAGTTTCATTGGAGTTATACAATTTATAAATATGAACTTCAAATCATCCAATCACGTTTGGATTTGCGTCATGCTGTTGTCGGTAAAAGTCGTCTACTAGCTTTTTATTTTAAGTTGAGATAAAATTCAAACCTCAATTCGAAACCCTCGTACATTTTTTGTTACTCTCGTTTATAATGTTTTGTAATTTAGAATACTATTTTAAATGAATGTAAAAGCAACTTTCTTTTGCCAATGTAACATGTTTATTGGTTGTGCAAATATTGTTACGAAGAAAGGGGAAAAAAAGTGATCTACTGAGCCTTTAGTCAGAAAGAAGCATTCCATTGAATAAAGCCCAAGTAGATCTCAGCCCAACTAAAGAATTAAATATAAGCCCAATCAAGGCCCAAATTAGGCAACCTTCCAAACAAATACAGAGATGCCCTTAAAACAGGAACCTAAAAAAGTAGATACCCTTGCCTCCATTATAAAATATAAAATAAAAATTAAGTACTTTCTAAGATTAGATTTAAAATCAAAATAGAGAAAAATTAAAAGATTTTTTCAAGTCTTTCTTTGTTGAAAAATCTTTGTTATTTCCTCGTTTTTTCGGTAGTTTTCTTCTTTGACAAAATTGGGAATAATAATCTTTTTGTTGAAGAACAAATCATCCGGTCTCCCATCAATTAAAAACAAATAGTCGGACGACTTAGCTTCTTTTTCCAAAATTACCAGAACGGATTACGCACTCTAGAACCATAACCTAGCGGATTTGGTGCCGATTTATAATCCTTTTGCCTTTTAGTGATTACAACGATTAGCGATTAATCTCCAACAAATTAAAAATAAATAAACACACACACAAAGCAAAGCATACACATAAACAGGAAAAAAAACAAAACCGAATTATTAATATTTTTCCATTATTTGTATGGCATCTGAAAACACAAAAAGAAACACAGGATAACTGCAAAACACAAGAGAACACGCATACGGATAAAAATAAAACGCCACAACCAAACAGCCCTTTAAACCTAGAGCTGTCCACAATCAGAAATAACAACTGGCTTAGCGGTCCTTCCAGAAGAAGATCCAACCTTCTCAATCGCCCTCACCACATCCAGCCCTTCCACAACTTTCCCAAACACCACGTGCTTCCCATCCAACCAATCCGTCTTCTCCGTGCAGATGAAAAACTGAGATCCGTTCGTGTTCTTCCCTGCATTCGCCATCGACAAGATCCCGGGGCCGGTATGCTTCTTCACGAAGTTCTCATCAGCAAACTTCGCACCGTAGATCGATTCACCTCCGGTGCCGTTCCCGGCGGTGAAGTCACCTCCCTGGCACATGAATCCAGGGATCACACGGTGGAAGGAAGATCCCTTGTAGTGGAGCGGCTTCCCGGCCCGACCAGTCCCCTTCTCTCCAGTGCAGAGAGCCCTGAAGTTCTCCGCCGTGCGCGGCGTGGTGTCCTCGAAAAGCTCCATCACGATCCGCCCGACTGAGTCGCCGCCGACTTTCATGTCAAAGAAGACCTTAGGGTTTGGTTTTGCCATTGCGTATTTTGTTTGTTTTTTTTTCTGTTTGGGCTTTACTTTGAGTGGACTGCGTCAAGGAGTGGTGCGGTGCTTGCTTTTTATACTGGTATCCCTGATTTTCGCGACATCTACTGCGGTTTCATATCGGCCGTCCGTTCTGGACGCGTGTCGAGATCTTGGGCTGGAGTGGAAAATAAGTTTTTTAATAGTTGCGTATGATTGACGCAGTGCCAATGGAGCCCACCTGGCGACTAAAAGACAAACAACAAGTGAAGGCAAGAGGTATCAAGAAGAAAAAAAAAAAACTTCTCTATTATTCTCGTCTTTTTTTAGGCAGCCCTGATTCTTTTTTCTTATGGGCCTTGGCCACATCCTGCGGCCCATTGGACCATTAATAGTGGGCCGAGTTGTCTTAAATGTGGGCCCAAGTAAATATTTTCCCCAGTTCCCGCCAACCAGGGGAATGTCATCATCCTTTTCTCTGGTCAAATTTGTGTTCATGATTTATTTATTTCTGAAATTAGTCACAGTCTTTAAAAAGTTATCATATATATTTTTTTTAAATTCATTGCAGTCTCATTTAGTTCAGCTATATTATATTAACAAGTTGTTATTTTTGTCCAAGGATTGTTAAACCTTGTTGACCTGAAAAGCATCAGAAAGAAATATTCCATTGATATTGTAACTTGTAAGTTAGAGGAGACTTAACATCTTTCTGTTTTGTATCGAGTACTACTTAGCTACAAGCTCGTTAGTCTCGAAAATAAAATTTGTGGGTTTGGTGGTGTGAGATTGTTATATAGTTATTAAAAAAAAAGAGGAGGCTGATTATATAGTATGAAAACAGTTGTTGAATTTCAAATCCTACCAATGATTATGCCAAAAGCAAATGCCTTCTTGTCATTTTCTCTATAATCAATTAATCATTGTGTTGAATCTGTTGATGGTTTTTATAGCCGGCAATCTCGTTTTATAATTTACCATTACTATAACGCACATTTTTACTATAGCTGTCCTTTTCTTCTTCTCTTCTTTTGTGCTCTTTTGTTTTATTTTTTTCTTTCACCATCACTCTCTAATGTGACCTTCTCCTACAATGCATTAGTTAAATGATTAGTTAATTACGATGAAGTTGCTTTGATTACGTTTGATGGTGCAAGTCCACCTTCTTTGTTTATGCAATGCAGTGATAGTATATCATTAAATAAGGCAAAATCCTGTCCATCATTTTTGTTTATCAGAATTAATATTTCCTGTACTTAAACCATCTTTAGAAATTAGAATGAGTGTTTTTTCTTTAATTGATTTCCTTTTCATATTTTCATGTCCACAGAACAGAAACTAGTGTGTAGCTTGATGGTTAAGTTTCTTCTGGGTGGTTGAGTTGATTCGGAAGCAGTAGTGTTGCTAAAATTGTATTCTCGGAGATGGCAGGAAATTATCGGTTCTCAATGGAGCAAAAGGATACGGTGAAGTTGTTGATGACTACTGTGGGAAGCTTCACGCAGGATCGGTTGATCAATACAGAACAAAGGCACCAGCACAAAGACCAGTGTGCTGAAAGATTGGCAGCAGAGGATGGGAACACGGATAAAGACGCAGAGGTTCGATACTCTGATCAAGCAGTTCTAGCGAACTTGGATTGGGGTATTGAAGCTCTTGAAGAAGCAATTAACACCTCCAATGTGGAAACTAAGATGGCGCGGTTAGACTACGCAGAGAAGATGCTGCAGGTGTGTGCCATGTTGAACTCGGATCAGAAAACAGCAGGAGTCCCTAATTATTACCTTTCTGCTTGGGCTCACCTAAACATTTCATACCTTTGGAAATTGCGTAACGATGCGCACAATTCTGTTCTTCATGTTCTTGAGATGTTTATCGTCGATCCATTCTTCTCTAGAATTGATTTCGCCCCTGAACTGTGGAAAGATTTGTTTCTTCCGCATATGGGCTCAATTATCGGGTGGTACTCTGAGGCGAGGCAGAAGATTATGATAGAAGTAATTCCTGATTCTACTGATTTGTCATTTACGGCTGACCTGGATCAGTTCTTCAAGGAGTCTTTGCTCTCCTCCATGAGACCAGATCAGCTGGAAAATTTGCAAAAGCTGGAGGAGCTTTATGGAGAATCATTGGATGAGAACACACGACTTTTCGCTAAATACTATAGGGATTGTATGAATTCTGACTCAACTACTGGCAGGAAGATGGTTCCAATGTTGCCAATAGCAGAACCACCAATGACTCCTCTACATGAGGTTAGCCGGTCGATTCCTGATTTTGTAAAATTCGGTCCCATCTTGCCTAAAAGTGCTGGTTTTGCTCATGTTCTTCGATCTAAAGATAGAAGAGCAAGCAGGTTAGTCTGCAACCTTACCAACTATGCAATATGTATTATTTGTGATGGAAAATCTTAGTGCAGCTTTTGGAATTGGTGGTTCTTCTTTTATTGTTGGCAAATTTTAAATTTTGCCATTTCTGATTGTCAAGGCTCTAAATGCATGTTGTATTGGATTGGTTTCGAGCAGATTGGCTGTAACTTCAACCTCTCTATCTCATGATCTGGAGGAGTCTGATGAGTGGGATCCTCAAGTAAGGCTTAGAATCATATTTCTAAGGATCACATTCCTATGAACAAGTATTCTAACTTTGGAATTTTCATAAGAATATTTGTTGGTTATCATGACAGGAGGCCATACCGGAGGAGGATGAGGATGATTCTGATTGTGAGCCTAGTGAAGCTTATTCAGATTCTGAAGATAAAAATCATAAGTTGGCAATTGTGCAGGTGACTGAGAGCAAGGACGTGGCGCCAAGCAAACGCCCATCAAAAATGAATAGCCTAACACATTCTCCAATAACTTTCTCCCCCATGGATACCCTTAGGACTTCTTCACCTAAGACTCCATCTCAGATTCCATCTCCTAGCCTAGATATGCATCCTAAAAAAGAGTCTCCATCTATGTTGCGGCTTCTGTCTAGCCGCGTCAGGGATTCTAATCTTGCCTCCTCTTTTCCTGATTCGTCACACACCCCCATGGATTTGCCTAGGACTTCTTCACCAAAGATTCCATCTCCTAGACTGGATATGCATCCTAAAAGAGAATCTCCGTCTGTGTTGCGGTTTCTGTCTAGCATGGATTTTAATCTTGCCACCCCTTTTGCTGATTCTTCACACACAAGTAGTGAGTACAATATTATTAGCTCTCCAGACTCGGACCGTGAGATGACGGTATGTCCCTGACTTGGGATTCTATTGCAAAAGTTGAAATGCTTGTCTATTTTAGTGATAATAAGTTTGCAATGTATGATCTTCAGAGAAGTGTCAGGAAAAACCACGGTCGATCTCGGAGCAAGACTTTTGAGAATGCTAACATCCGTGTCTTAGAGAACAGGTAGGTAGAACACCATGGTTTGCTTTGACAATCTTCGTTCTATTTTGGTTGTTCTTTCCCTTTTAAATAAATTTTGTTTGAATTATGCAGATCTTCTACTGAAACTGATGAAGGAAGCCAGAGTTACATTTCACTTCCTCTGTCTGAGAACTTAACTTCTAGTTCAAGACCACCAAAAGATTTTGTTTGCCCAATCACAGGTCAGATTTTTAGTGACCCAGTCACCCTTGAGACTGGTCAGACTTATGAGAGGAAAGCAATTCAAGAATGGTTACACAGAGGAAATACTACGTGCCCTATAACTCGGCAGCCTCTCTCTGCAAATTCATTGCCAAAGACAAACTATGTTTTGAAAAGGCTCATGTCATCTTGGAAAGAGCAGTATCCCGATCTCGCTCAGGAATTTTTCAACTCTGAAACACCAAGGAATGTGATCAGCACCTCCTCTACAAAAGGATCTCCATCGGTGTCGAGTCGATCCAGAACATTTGAGTTTCCTGCTCACAGGAGAACAGACAATCACATAACCGAGAGGAGCAAAAGATTTGTCCGAGCAGCGGTGGCTACATCTCCAACTAGTGTAATTTCTCAAGCTACTGTTGAAGCGGTCATCAATGGTTTGAAACCTCATGTTTCATGTCTCTGTAATTCTGAAAACTTACAAGAATGTGAAGCTGCAGTATTGGCAGTAGCCAAATTGTGGAAGGACTCGAGGAGCGACCCTGCAGTTCAATCTTATTTATCTGAACCAACAATTGTTAATGGGTTCGCGGAAATACTATCAGCTTCTCTAAATAGAGAAGTACTTAGGACATCTGTATACATCCTCTCTGAGCTAATTTTTGCAGATGAAAATATCGGCCAGGTTCTAACTAGTGTCGACTCAGATTTCGACTGCCTTGCTGCTTTGCTTAAAAATGGACTGGCAGAGGCCATAGTTCTTATATACCAGCTGAGGCCAGCATTTTCTCAGCTTTTAGCTCATAATTTTATACCCTCCCTTGTCCAGTTAATTCAAAGCAAGGTTGAAGATTTTGATGATCTTCCATTTCTAATGGACCCCAAGGATGTTGCCATAGCAATACTTGAGCAGTTACTTATAGGAGGGGATGAAAACAGCCGCTCTGTCAATTCATTGAGTGTTGTTTCTGAAAATGGAATCCCCCCACTAGTCAAGTGTTTGGATAGGGTGGAAGCAAGGAAGTCCATTGTTTCCATACTTCTATGTTGTATGGATGCTGATAAAAGGTGTCGGAACTCGATAGCGAGTAGAATTGAACCGTCTCCTGTTCTTGAGTTATTTCATTCAGGAGATGATAGTGTCAAAGGAATGTGCATTGATTTTCTTTCAGGGCTAGTTCAGTTAAACAGGTACTTGCATAACCTCTACCTCTTAAATCAAATCATATCTCTACCTGTTGGTTTTTCAATGGCTCTCTTAGCAATCTAACTATTTTTTTTATTCCTAGCCCTCTTCACTATGCTGACACTGAAAGTTCTACTTTTCCTATGGTACATAGGAGGACATTATGCAATCAGATCTTGCAGATAATCAGAGATGAAGGATCATTTAGTACCATGCATGCGTTTCTTGTGTATCTTCAAATGGCTCCTATGGAACAGCAACCTGCTATTGCCACTCTTCTTCTTCAGCTTGATCTCCTGGTTTGCCTTTGATACTTTGCCTTCATTCAAAGTGAAAATCATTAGCTTGGTGGCCAAATGTTGATATTTAATTTAAAATTTTCAGGTCGAGCCACGGAAGATGAGCATTTACAGGGAAGAAGCGGTGGATGCGTTAGTTGAAGCACTGCAAAGAAAGGACTTCTTTGATTCTCAAATTATGGCTCTAGATGCTTTAGCTTCTCTTTCTGGGCGTCTGACTTCATCTGGGAGGTCTTACATGGAAGCCTGGTTACTCAAGATTGCTGGGTTTGACCAACCTTACAACACCTTAATGAAGACAGAATCCATGAAGCAGCTTGAAGATGATGTGACAGAAACAATGGTTTGCATAAATTTTGTTGTTTTATACTTGGCATGGAGCTTGGTAGTTTTCTATTCCTAGTTTAGGACAAACTTAAACCTGAAGTACTTTTGATATAGGAAGATGAAGAGCTAGCTGCAAGTTCATGGGAGAAAAGGGTAGCTTCTGTGCTTTGCAATCATGAAAAGGGTATCATCTTTAAGGCTTTGGAGGAATGTTTCAAGAGTAACTCCTTGGAGACGGCGAAGTCGTGCCTTGTCATTTCCACTTGGCTTGTATACATGCTTTCTATTCTTCCGGATACCAGAGTGCGAGATGTCGCTCGTAAATTCTTGATAGATGAATTTATTAATGTCCTCCAATCATCTAGAAACACAGAGGAGAAAATTCTGGCAGCCCTTGCATTGAGAACTTTCGTTAATGACTCAGGTAAAGAATAGGATGCCAGAGCAAAATTAACAAATGCTCTCTTTTTTTTGGTCTGTACAATTAGTTGATGATTTCCTGACCTGAACTTCTGCAATGCTTAGCTGCACTTGAAGAACTTGGAAAGTATGCAAAATGCATCTACAAAACCTTGAGGAAGCTTAAGAAAAGTTCACCGGTCATCACTGATGTACTGAAATCTTTAATGAACTTGTCTTCTGTGAATGCGGTAAGTGGAGAAGTCATTCCTTCTCTTTCGCAGTTTCCAATTCTCATACATGGGATGAACATGTTATTTCATATATACTTCATTTTAGACAGAGTTATGGAACTGTACTGAAGCAGCTGAGTTAGACTTGTCCGCAAATGGTGAAGTTTTGTCTTTGCTTCAGCTGAAAGGGCGCATTTTAAGCAGCCATGCTGATGGAACCATAAAGGTCTTGATCAAATTCCCTTACTTCTGTCTCTCATAGTTTTACTATGCTAACTCATTGATTGCTTTCAGGTGTGGGATGCGGGAAAGAGAGTTCTGAGACTAATTCAAGAAGTTCGTGAGCATACGAAGGCTGTTACATGTCTCTACATTCCACCATCAGGCGAAAAACTATACAGTGGCTCTACTGACAAAACAATTAGAGTAAGTCATTCCACAATTCAATGAACTTATCCGAAAGCCGTAGAAAGAACAGATCTTTGTTGCCCGTTTCTGTTAATCAACCTGATCTTGTGAAAAACAGACCAATCTTTTGACACAAAAGGTGATTATATCCTGTCTATAGAAAAGAAGCCCATCCTTGTCTGTGGCCAGCACCAATCAGGAAGCATTTTTTGTTTCCCTCTAGTGAGTTCTTTGATGCCTAAATGCTTCCCACTGGTATAAGGAAAAGAGTCTACCAAGCAGTTGCATCCTCAAAATGCTATATATTCTAACCTTTTAGATGTATAACTGTTTACCTTTTACCTTATTATTTGAACTGCTTACTTATTTTCTACGAGTCAGGTTTGGGCAATCAAACCTGAAGAGATACACTGTGTTCAAGTTCATGATGTAAAAGAGCCCGTGTACGAGTTGACAGCCAATACAAAAGTTGCATGCTTCGTTTCTCAGGCGACAGGAGTCAAGGCAAGTTGTCTACTGTCTACTGATTTAGATATGAACAACCAGAAACCAATCTGCTGTTATTTTAGCAGAACAAGTGTTAATGCAATTCTTTATTCTCTCAGGTATATAATTGGTCTGGTGTTCCAAAGCATATAAATTTCAACAGAAATATCAAGTGCCTAGCTATGGCAGGAGATAAATTATACTGCTGTTGCACTGGTTACACTGTTCAGGTAAAAACCCTAATTATGTTTCGGTTCGGAAACTTTCAAGATACCTTGCATTGTTTCAACCTGACCTTTGCATGGAAAAATGACAGGAGGTGGATTTATCCAGATTCACAGCAAGTACATTCTATTCAGGGACAAGAAGATTGTTAGGGAAACAATCTCTATATTCCCTACACATTCAAGATGGACTTCTATATATGGGTGGATCATCAGTCGATGGAACAGCCGGGAAGGTAAGGAACGAGTTGTCTTTGTTTCGTAGAAATTATCATTGAGCTACGGAGTCATTGACACATTTCGTTTGGCATACAGGCATTTCACCATTCCACAAAAGCGGTGACCGGATTATTCTCTACGGGGTACGACATTATCCAGATCGTTTCCAACAACGATTTTATATTCACGGCTACAAAATGTGGGATCATTGAAGTTTGGTTGAAAGAAAAAGTTACAAAGGTTGCTTCCATAAAGGTCAGTGGTGGACATGCCAGGATCACATCCATAGCATCTGACATGGATGGAGGAATGCTATATGCTGGTTCTTCCGATGGCAAGATCAAGGTCAGATGATTCAAATTATTAATAAAGAAACTCTAATTATAACATTTTCCATCCCAACTCATTCCCCATGGGTTTTGATTGCAGGCGTGGGCTTTGGACTGAGAGACGTAGCCATAAATAGAGAATTTATTCTGAATAGTTTTTTTTCATGCAATCTTGGGTTGAAAAATATGCAAACTAATCCTTTCCATAAATAAAAATATGAACTAGTGAAATCCCTGGAGATATTCTCTTAATTTTGTTTGATTTGCTAAGGTTCTAAAAAATCATATTAAAATTGACCAGCGAGTCCAACTCCGGTTTTTCCAGTCCAACCAGTCATTAGGTTTTACTCACATGAAAACCAAAAGATCTGATGTATATGCCTCACTATCATCAAGATTGATTTCGAAACCAAAATGAACCAAAATTCAATCGTTGGGCACCAAGCAAGAATCGCAGAAAACCAAAAAGAATAGGCGCTCAGAATGAAAAGGACTTGAAAATATTCTGCAATCATATTTCATAGATCTTTCAATCTCATACGATATTAACTCATCACAGTGCCAATTCTCCAATTTCGATTTTGATAGATCTTGAAAACCCAAAAAGAGCAGGAAATTCAAAGAACAATGTATAAATGAAAAAAATCATGGCGATGGAGCACTCAGTATGAGTAGGAGGTTTGAATCCATCATAAAATGTTTATCGGACTACTTTTAACAAATCATCATCATCATGCTCGCCATGAAAGAATAAATAAATTTATCAAAAATATTAGAACATTAAAAAAAAATGAGAGATCATCAGAAACAATGGATTAATACATCAATGAAGACACTTATGTCTCTCAGACGACCGTCGTGAGATTGGAATCCATATTCATCACTTGATTTTAAAACCCAGAAAAACAAATGAAAAGCTTGGAACTAAAGCAGACGAGGCTTAAATTGCAGAAACAGAAAGAAGAAAACTGATCAAGAATGGAAGAGGAGGAACTCCGATTTGATGGAGCGCATAAGCCAAAGCAAAGAAACGCAGAACGGATATTATATATAGATGCAGAGCTGTGGATTTACGCTCTAGGGTTTTCTTCCTATGAGTAACGTGCTGCCGATATTACCCCTGCTGGTTAGGGATGGCTATGGCCCATGGTACCTATTCTCGGATACCCGCCCGTAATTATACCCGTTTAATCGGGTAATATTCGTTTTGACGAGTATGGTTCCGGTATGTATCATTTGTTTTGGTGTACACGTGTGGGATCTTCTGACTTGCTGTCGATCATATGTGCTAGTATATGAAAAATGTAAAATTATATATTGCG
>NBIL01075778.1:0-10150 GCA_002752925.1 Viola pubescens var. scabriuscula | reverse complement strand
TAAAATATATATATATATATATATATGTTTGACCTCAAAATGTAGTTGTACTTTAGAAATGATTTAAAATTTAAGGTAATTTTCAAATATTAAAGATACATAAATATATTTTAATATTTTTTTATAATTTTCAAAGATATGGTTCATAAATATTCTCTATGTCATTTTTTTCATACTAGAGAGTAAAAAAATATAAAAAATATATAATATAGAGTACCGTGTGGTTTCTTAAAAAAAAAAATTAATTCCGTCTTACATTTCGCCTCCTAACTTTTTTTTTTTCTGACTCCACCCTTATTAAAATCGATCTAAAAAAACCAAACCACAAACCGATCCTATAACTTTTCAAAATGAAACAATTTCAATTAATTGAAGATAAAATAGAGATAGAATAAGGTATCAACGAATTAAATAGTTAAAGGCACTAAGCACTTACTAATTTTTTTTGACAAACGCTTAACTTAAAGTTAATACCATTAAAATTAAAAATTTAACAAGCAATTTTAAAGAAAGTGGGAGAAGTGCTGGGGGTGATTTAAAAAACTAATATCTTAACCGGTCGTTATCTGACACCTGGTTGGTTCATTTTGTGGTATATATTAATTTAAATACTGCTAAAATACAATTACTCCCGTTTCCAGAAATCTTACGTTACATCACATATGTATTTTCTCAGTACTAAAATTTACAATCTTTCTCCTCACCACTTCCTAAATTTTGAATTTTATTCATTCATTACAAATTCAAGAGTTCTGTTCACTTCAGGCCAAGCTAATTGTGTATTATTATTATAGGACTCGTCTTTGGTGCAGGCCTCTGTCTGTTCTGCAAATTTGGAATCTTGAGTTACAGCGGCATATAAGTTAGCTCATTGAAAAGAGCGAGTCTTTGAGATTGAGCGAGTGGGGTTCTCTTGACGACAACTATTCTCCTTCTGTACTAGAAAAGTTTGAAGGGTTGGTGAGGAAGAAGGGGTCCGATTTCGATTTCAATTTCAGTTTAAGCCTTTGAAAAGCTTTAAAGCTTAACTTGGCCTGCTTTCTTCTTCTCTTCTCTTGTTAGTTGCATCTATGCAAATAAAGATTACTAAATCAAGAACCCATCTCATATCTACACTTGCTCATACTTTTCTCTACCTCTTGTCTTTCAAGTTGCGAAATACAGTGGCATGAAGCTGTAAAGTCACTTTCTTTCTCTACCTGTTTAAATTTCAATACCCTTTTGGCTATTGATTGGTGAGCAGTCGAAGGAGATCTCTATAATCTGGTTAGTCCTTCCCCTTGTTGGTTGTTCTTGGAATTTTTTTTCTTAACTGGTTAAAGGCGATAATTTTGGAAGTTTTTATTTTGTGGTCTTAATTTAGTCAAATTGTTGATTGGATACCTTTTCAAGTACAGCTAGAATATTCTGGGGGAGGTTGATTCATACCAACCTTCTCATTAACTATGTTATGATTACTACAAGGAATATTCCTGTACTGGGGAAGTTTGATTGTTCTGTCCTTTAGCCGTAGTATGATGAGTTTTCGAGATATGCAAACCTGTGATGTGTATGGTGCCATATTGTTTGATTTTTGTTATCTGGTTCTCGCCATTGCAGATTAGTTCGAGATTAGTAGCTTTGATTCACTCTGGAAAACATGGGTGGAGCTGCATTAGTGGCTATCGTTGCGTGCATTGGTAACTTCTTGCAAGGATGGGATAATGCTACCATTGCTGGTGAGTCTTCCTTCAAGATTCATGCTTCATCTATTTGATGTGATGTGAAATTTTGAAACTCAGATTCAAATTTCTGTAATTCCTCACAACTGATAATAGAGCTTCTTCCGTGGCTTACAATTGAAGTGTTTGCATTTTGGGATTAATTCTTTTCAATTAGTTCTTTTTGTCCCTTTTGATTGTCTTTGAAGAATATGATGTGTCTTTTTGTTGAATCATTGTACAGATTCAGTCCTCTAATGTTCTTTCTGTGATTGCAGGTGCTATCATTTACGTTAAGAAGGACCTCGATCTGGGAGCCTCTGCAGAAGGTCTAGTGGTGGCCATGTCGCTTATTGGAGCCACAATGATTACGACATGCTCAGGAGCTGTATCAGATTCGCTTGGTCGGCGTCCGATGCTAATTATTTCATCATTGCTTTACTTTATCAGTGGCTTGATAATGTTCTGGTCACCCAATTTCTATGTCCTCTGCATAGCAAGGTTGTTAGATGGATTTGGAATTGGTTTAGCAGTTACGCTTATCCCTATCTATATTTCTGAGACCGCCCCAGCTGAAATAAGGGGATTGTTAAATACTCTTCCACAATTCACTGGTTCAGGTGGCATGTTTTTGTCATATTGTATGGTTTTTGGAATGTCATTGACAACTGCACCTAGTTGGAGGTTGATGCTTGGGGTTCTTTCCATTCCCTCCCTATTGTATTTTGTATTGACAGTAGTTTACTTACCTGAATCTCCTCGGTGGCTTGTGAGCAAAGGGAAGATGCTTGAGGCAAAACGTGTTCTCCAGAGATTGCGAGGAAGAGAAGATGTTTCAGGTTTATTTCGTTTGTGTTTAAATAACTTTTGTTTTCCTTTCCTTTCTGATTTAAACTTATAATGTATAGTATCTACTATATAAGAGGTTACGGCAATAACCTTATTTCCCATAGACATTGAATGCTTGTACCTTTAATAATGTGGTCATCTTTTCATGCTTATGTTAAATCTTGAGCTGACAGAATATATGGTGCCCTAAGCATAATTTTTTGCTGAACCCAAGCGCCATCATGCATCTAATTTTAAGCATCAATAATTTCTATGTCTTTCTCCTTTTAGGCTAAACATTCTAAAATCATATGTTTTCGATACCTGGAGTGAGAGAGAATTGAATAATTCTTACACTTGACAAGTTTGCTGGACGTTTTCCCTTTGATTTGAAGTTGCCTTATGATGACATTTTTTTTCTCCGTTCTTAGTCAAACCTAAAACTCATGCTTACCTACCAAGTTACCAAGAATTGTGAATATCCTTTTTTTTCCTTTACTTGTGCTCTCCATAGAATTTCTTACTGTATTCCGTAACTAGATTTCTTCTGAGAAGTGCTCTCTATTTGTAGCTGGTTAAATATGCTATGAGTGGAAGTGTTTATTTGCGATTTTTTATTGAGGAGCTTATGATGAAACTCTCGTCATAAGTCCCATAATGTTGACATCTATAAACTCTAAAAGTTTGATGGTCCGCAGGTGAGATGGCTTTATTGGTCGAAGGGCTTGGTATTGGAGGTGAAACGTCCATAGAGGAGTACATAATAGGGCCCGATGATGACCTTGACGATGGTCATGAACCTACTGCTGAGAAAGACAAAATCAAGCTGTATGGACCGGAAGAGGGCCTATCCTGGGTTGCAAAGCCTGTCACAGGACGGAGTTCCTTTGGTCTTGTGTCTCGCCAGGGGACCATGGTGAACCAAAGCATGTCTTTTATGGACCCTATTGTGACTCTGTTTGGTAGTGTTCATGAAAAACTCCCAGAAACGGGAAGCATGCGAAGCATGCTTTTCCCTACTTTTGGAAGCATGTTTAGTACTGCAGAACCTCATGTTAAAACTGACCAGTGGGATGAAGAAAGTCAAGTTGGGGAACATGACGATTACGCTTCAGAGGCTGCTGGGGGAGATTCTGATGACAATTTGCAGAGTCCACTCATCTCGCGCCAGACAACAAGCTTGGAAAAGGATATGCCGAACCTGACTATTCATGGGAGCAGCCTAAGCATTAGACGGCACAGCAGTCTGATGCAAGGAACTGGTGAGACAGCTGGTAGTACAGGCATTGGTGGTGGCTGGCAGTTGGCTTGGAAATGGTCTGAGAGGGAAGGTGCGGATGGAAAGAAAGAAGGAGCGTTTAAGAGGATCTATTTGCATGAGGAGGGAGTCTCTGTATCACGGCGTGGATCTCTTATTTCACTTCCTGGTGGTACTGTTCCAGCAGAATCTGAGTATATCCAGGCTGCTGCTCTGGTAAGCCAGCCAGCACTTTATTCTAAGGATCTTATAGAGCAGTCTGCAGTCGGTCCTGCAATGGTCCACCCATCTCAAACTGCTTCAAAAGTTCCACTTTGGGATGCTCTAAACGATCCAGGAGTTAAGCGCGCACTGATTGTTGGTGCTGGAATTCAAATACTTCAACAGGTACCCCATGGTTTTTATTCATTCGCTTCTGTTCTCTGATTTACTCGATTGAAATAACTACTTCGTTTAATGGAAATCCACCTCTGGATGGGATTTTATTCTTTTTGAGGGTCAGAGATAGAGAATTCTAGTTTTCCTTTCAGACTCTATTAGTTACATCATTACTCATGTGTTTTCAATTCTCGTGAGCAGTTATCCGGAATAAATGGCGTTCTCTACTACACTCCTCAGATTCTTGAACAGGCTGGTGTTGAAGTTCTTCTTGCTAACTTGGGTATCAGTTCCGTATCAGCATCGTTCCTTATCAGTGCATTTACCACCTTGCTGATGCTTCCATGTATAGGTGTAGCTATGAGGCTTATGGATGTCTCAGGCAGAAGGTGAATTTTTTTCTGCACTTCTCTCTTCTAGTCATCAACTCTTAAGCCTGGCCTCCAACACTTTCTATAGTAATTACCAACTAGAAAACTCCATCTGCTATGATTTTCTAACAAGTAAACCCATGTGCTAAATCTCTTAATTCATTTCCGAGCGAAAAAAAACAAAGATGGATGAATTTACATCCATTTCATCTCGTGACATTAGCTTGACTCATCAGCTTATGGCTCGGAATGGGAACTACTGGATGATGAGAGTTTTAATACAGTTTTCTTTCCACAACAAGTGCATTCTTACATAATACATGCACGCATTCATACTTAAATATGTATCAAAACTTAACCGTGCCTCCCTTCTTGCAGGTCACTTCTACTCACGACAATTCCAGTACTGATCATTTCACTCATTGTTCTAATTTTCGGCCAACTTGTGGACTTGGGCACGGTTGTCAATGCTGCAATCTCAACAGCATGTGTTATCATCTACTTCTGCTGTTTCGTATCAGCTTATGGCCCAATCCCTAACATCCTGTGCTCTGAAATCTTTCCTACGAGGGTTCGCGGCCTTTGCATTGCCATTTGTGCCTTGGTTTTCTGGGCTGGTGACATCACTGTGACCTACACACTGCCGATCATGCTAAGTTCAATTGGCCTTGCTGGTGTCTTCGGCATCTACGCCATCGTGTGCGCGATCTCTTGGGTGTTTGTCTACTTAAAAGTTCCAGAGACCAAAGGAATGCCTCTCGAAGTCATTACAGAGTTTTTCGCAGTTGGTGCTAGACAGGCTGCTGCTGCCAAGGACGAGTGATTAGGAAATGCCTGTATATGGCTTGTCACGTTTAGCTGCTTTGCTAAAATGCCTGCTTTCAAGCCTGTCTGAATTTTTTTGCATATCATTATTACTCGTGAATGGTGGTCTTAAAATGAAATGACATTTTTTTTTATAATGCATAACATATTCTTAGCCTGCTCATGAAGGGATAAAGTGCTTCCGATTTCTCGATTAAATGGTGATTTGCTCAGTAGTAGAGAATCTTTTCCGTAGTAACAAACTTTGCCTTCCGTTTTCACTGCACGAAAGACATTAGCAACTGATCAACCTTCATCCAAGTATTCCTGATGAGCTAATAAACAAATCTTACAAGAAAAGAGAGCTGATAAACTTGGAAAGGAAGTAACGCTTGATGCTCTGCTAGAAGAGGGCAGTTTCCGTATGATACAATGGCATAGCACGTTAATACTCGCAAAGCAATTTACAAACACAGAATGTACATTCAAAAACTGCCATTCTATTTACAGCCGAACCTTTGGTTCCAGAACTGAACAGCGTGTACATTCTCATAAAAGAAGGTAGGTGACATTGAGATTCAAAACCCACACTAGGAATTTCAAACTGTCAAGGTCTGTCGCCTAAGGTCGCAGAGTTTGACAAAGAAAAACACATCTAACAGGATGCCAGTATCAAATGCGAATGATAATTTAGGGCTTCTTCATTTTGTCAGAGGAAGAACTGTTATCATGGGAATTTTGGCCATGTTCTGATTTGGAGGGCCTCTCCCCTGCTTGATTATCGAAGGGACCTTGAACTACAGGGTCGTTAGATTTTGGATTGAACTTGAATGGTCTTTCAAAATCCTTCGCATACCCATTATCAATGACTAACTTGTTTAGCTTTTGGTCCTGCAAACAAAGAAAAGGTAAGTTTCCTATTGAGCGGGACTTAAGGCTGTGCAAACAAGGAAAAGCACATCAGCAGGTACAAGATGATGCAACAGAATTGAAAGTGTTCCTGTTCATGCAAGATTTCCATATGATGGATCATCTTTCCCCAAGGTTCACTGCTGTACACATCATAATTTCCAAAAGCGAAGGAAAAACACAAGCCAGGTGCATTTAGGGCCATCAATTATTTCCAATTATGGAAGCTAACGGCAAGATTGTTGAAATATAAAGTATAAACACCATTTCTGGTAACAAGATAGAAAAGATGCTAGATTTATAAGATCCACTAGGAGGTAAAAGTTTCTTGTTAGATGTGCCAAAGGCATAAGCTTTTACAGTGTTAAAGGCCGAATCAATGAGTAGCACTTACATTTTGCAGAGCTTCTAATTTTCGTTGTAGTGCCTCATGCTCAGCTTTAATACGGAATGGAACACCATGCTGTTGATAAACATTGTTTTGTGCCAAGCCTTCATCAATGTCACTGACAGTAGTTGCGAAAGGGTGATTTGCAGGAATCCATCTGACTGTCTCAGGGTCAACATCTGGAGGTATTGAATCCCCTTCTTTAAGGAAAACAGTCGGCCTTTTCCATTGGTACGCTCGTGACCTTCTTTTCTGGTGGATAGCTTGTTCCTCTTTTGTTAGAGTCACAGGGGCCAGACGGTATACCTTTCCACACATTTCTACCGTTGAATTGCTCTTACCAACCTTAACCATTGGGTTATTGAATGGATCATCATATATGAGAGGCTTTGAGCTGTGAACAAGAGAATAGACGATAAGTCCCACATCATATACAACTCCAATTGGCACGACAAGAAATGAGATTTTTCTTTGCACCTACATATTGAAAAGGGTGAAAATAGAGAAGAACTAAACAGGCAGAGCAGAATAACATAGTTATTAACTTTCCCTAGTATTGCAAGTAGCAACTCTCAGCAACGC
The DNA here is from genome assembly GCA_002752925.1 of Viola pubescens var. scabriuscula. NCBI lineage: Eukaryota > Viridiplantae > Streptophyta > Magnoliopsida > Malpighiales > Violaceae > Viola > Viola pubescens. The sequence goes on along the minus strand of NBIL01075778.1, from coordinate 2,932 downwards.
ATTCGAATTACAACAGGTAATGAAAATGAAGTTACACTATAATCATGGCCACAGCAAGTGCATAAAACAAAACAAAGAAAGGGAGGCAAGGATTGAAAATCATACATGCCTCTTCTATCCGATCTTAGCTGGCCACGCCTGACAAGATCAGCAACAGAGCCCGGACGTTCATACCTAGGCTTCCTCACCACATACATTCTCACAAATATAACCAGAATCACAGTTGCAACAGACAACCACATCACAAAACCACCCCCTCCACCAACCCTTTTCCCCTGAAACAAAACAAAGCACACAACCCTCAAAACAAGAAAACACTAACCCCTAATCTACTTTCAATCAAAGAAGTATTCTTAGTAGACAAGTTGAAGAGGGGAATTACCGCAAAAACAACAGGAGGGAGAGTAGAAATCATGGATCGAAACTTGGCAACTGGTTCTTTCAAATTGAACACATGCTTGTCAGATTGGTCCCCGTCGGGAGTAATTGAATCATGAACTGCTCTCAACCTGAAATTTCGACGGGTTCCTGCCGGCCGGACCCGGACCCAGTTGAGTTGACAGTGAGACAACACGAATTCTGCCCGTTTTAGTTCCACCATGTGCGGAGAAATCATCCGATGAGTTGGAACCGATAGTGACGGTTGCTACGATTAGAGGAAAAAGGTGAATGAGGGATTGAATTTGGGTGTACTAATAATAGTGTGTAGTAGAGTGTAAATACCTGAAAAATGGAGAATGATTGAGAATGGAGAGACGACAGTGACGATGTCATCTTGACTTGAATTTGAGGATTAACGATGTGAGGCTACAACGGAGGTGCGGTTTGGGTTTTCGTCGAACACCAAAAACAGCCTCACATTTCACCGGCACCTTATGGCTTATTTCCTTCTCTCCGTCTCGCACGTTCGTTTTAAAGGAACTGGATATTATCGGTTGTTAATCGTCAATTATATTATTTGTGAGATGGATAAGCAAGTGGATCCTTGGCGCAATGGTAGCGCGTCTGACTCCAGATCAGAAGGTTGCGTGTTCGATTCACGTAGGGTTCAATTCCCACTTTTCTCGACACAATTTTCTCTTTTATTTTTGTGTTATGATGTGATTGTGGGCCGACATGCAAATAAAGATTAATCCCAGCTCAGCCCAATAGAGTTTTGAATGTTGTTGTTCCGTTGGAACCAAAAAAAAAAAACATCCAATCCTTCCATTTTTTTCAATAATACTCGAGATATTATGATTGAAGTATATCATTTTCTAATTAATTTATATTATTATATAAAAATGACATGATGGTACTTTAGTGGATATTTAAAGTCTACGTTTTTTTTCACACAACAAGGTACAATTGTAATCACTTTTTAAATTATGATTACATTGGTATTAAGCCTATTAGGCATTAGCTGTTTTGCACTACAATGCAATTAATTGGTCATTAATGCAAACATTTCAAGTAGGTGATATACTAATTCTTTGTGCTTATCTCACAAAAGTGTGATATCAACAAACAATTCTTTTCTTTTCTTTTTTGAAATTAGAACCATTTCATTACTAAAGAGTCAAATTACACCCGAGGACGCTCGGACAGAAACCGTCCAAACATTTAGAAATGTCTAAATCAAAAGCCCTCGTGATAAAATTAGCGGTCCTCCTAACATGAATAAAATCACAAGCCAAAAAAACCTAAACCAGCCGATTAATGTCAGCTGCAATTACTCCCAAGCTGGAGTAAGAATTTGGGCTGACATGAATAGCCAGTATCAACTCAAGGCAATCTAATTGAACTCGGATACGATGAAGTCCACGAGCACTAGCCATTTCCAGCGCTTTGCGGACAGCTAGACCTTCTGCCACTGCGATCTCCAGTCGAAACTGAGCGCACTCGTAAGCCGAGAAAATACATCTGTCTTTACTATCCTGAGCAACTATACCCAATCCTGTCCTGTTGGGATCAACAAACAATTCTGTTCGGAGGTCGTGTGGTTTTCTAGTGGTATAAACACTACTCCGGAGGGAGAATTTTATTTTATTTAATAAAAAATAAATGTATTGTACACAAAACAATAGTAAGAACTCGAATCTAAGTTCGAATCTCACCTTCGCTTATAAAAAAAATAAAAAAATAAGATAAATGTATTGAAACAAATTGTATACATATATACATTTCGCACTATATATAAATTTGATTCGTGGCGCGTTAGTGGTGATGCAAATAATTAAAAAAAAAATCAACGGTTCCAAATAAAAAGGAGCGTATGTAAATGGGGCTGCCAATAGTGGTAAGAACTAGTACCACAAGGTGGTGGAGCAGCACTTTCTTTGGGGTCAAGACAAAACACACATGCGTTAATTTGAGAATTGAAACGAATTGCATATTTTTTGTGAACTTTTAATTAATTAATTAGCGCATATTTAATGATGATATCTTAATTAAAAGGTTTTATTTTATGGTATGTTAGTGGCAGTGATGGATGAAGTGGGGCAAATAATTCCTATTAAGATTATAAAAAATTGTATATATATATTTTTTATTTTCGTATATTTGTAGAGAGTTAGTATTTTAGAAATTTATAAATTTCAAGAAAGTGAAGTGAAGTTTTTTTTTTACAACAATTATTTTGCTTGATTTTGTGTTATTTACTTTGTTTGATTTATATCATTTAATTGGACTACATAATTTAAATCATCATTTTTATGTATTATGTATGTACTTGAACAGTTATTTTTTACGGGGTAAATACTTGAATACTTATTATTTTCATAAATATATAAATTTATAATTGGAAAAAGTAGCAAGGGTAATTTCATATAAATCTGTTTATATTGAGATATATTATTGATTTAATCTTTATTATACTGAATAATTTTTAAGTAGATTTATTTTTAATGTATGACCTATGAGTTAAAAATTTAAATTTAACACATTTACATAA
>NBIL01075765.1:0-11866 GCA_002752925.1 Viola pubescens var. scabriuscula | reverse complement strand
TGGTGTCCCTCTCCTGGGCTTGGGCCGGAGTCCTTAATTCCTCCAAGGGTTTGGCTATTGGTGAAGTGGTGTCCCTCTCCTGGGCTTGGTCCGGAGTTCTTAATTCCTCCAAGGGTTTGGCTACTGGTGAAGTGGTGTCCCTCTCCTGGGCTTGGTCCGGAGTTCTTAATTCCTCCAAGGGTTTGGCTGTTGACGAAATTGTGGCCCGCTCCAGGGCTTGGGCCGGACTCCTTGATTTGTCCAAGTTCTAATCCATCGAAAAAGCCCACATTCACTTTAGTACCTGAGGAGTTCTCTCTCGGCTTCATGATATTGAAAGGACGAGCTTGAATCAATTTGGAGCTTGTTGCCATCATCACAATACAAATGACAAGGATCAAGCTAAAAGATTTCACCATAATTGCCATGTCTTGTAAATAATAACAATAATAGTCGCGAATAGCGATAAATAAAGAGAGGCTTATAGGATTGGGGTATGTAGATTGTAAAACGGACTTTCAAAGTGTGTTTAGTCTGAAAAAAAGAAAAGAAAGAGAGGGGAAGGGCTTTATTTTTTGTGATTTGAGAAGATGAGTTGGTTTAGTTTGTTGTAAGTGGTATATTTATAGTGTCGAGGGGATCTAGCTAGAGTTTGACTAGTACTTAACATTTTTCTTTTCTTTTCTTTTTTCCTTGGCGGACAAACTATTCAATAAAACGTGAGAGAAGGGGAGTAGTGTGGGGTGGTGTGGTCGTAATTAGGAACCGTCGAGGGAGGTTCTTGGGTTCTAGGAAAATGCAGGAGGGGAAGATTGCGAGTCCAAATTGGAAGGTGATCATAAAAAAGATTAAAAAAAATTATTTATGGTACTATATATGGTAGGAGTATTGAATTTAAGATTTCTGGCTGCAACGGAAGGGCGGCCTAATTGTTGAATTAATGGAGAGACCAATGACCAAATGGTGATGTTTGAAATTGAATTCCAAGATTCTGGAGAGTATGACATAAATTGTTGGATATTGATAGTGTAAGTTTGTAGCAGATAATGTTTCGGATACACGGACGTGTACTTAATAATCTTATATTTATACATATATATATATATATAACGAAAAGTCTACATACGAGCAGAGTTTCAGATTTAGGTTCGAGTTTCATGTTTGTTTGTTTTTTTTTTTTTAAAAAAAAAATCATGAAAATATAGGTTATTCCTCGTTATGGTTTTCAATGGTATATGCATTGGGATGCTTATAAAAATCTATTTCTTTTATACAATTGTAGTATTTCGAATGGATCTGGATTTTTTTGAAGTAGGTTTTGTTACAAAACACTAGAATGAAAATAACAATTGAAATGAGAATAAAAAAAAATTAAAGAAATGATTAATTGCTTTCTTTGATGTATTTTTATTCTTAATTGTAAATGCAACACATTATTAATATGGCCAATTAAAATGTTTTGCATTAGTATTGGGCAAAACTAGAGAATATTAATTAAAAAATAGCATTTTGTATTGGGAAGGTTAAATATGAAATTTTTTAGAATACAAGAAAAATAGTTAGGGAGCCATTTTTAAAAGTGCTAAAGGAGTACCCTCTCTGGGTTTTTTTTAGATGTCCGATTTTAGAAAAAAATGCTAATCAGTTGTTTTAGTTAGATTTTTTTTAGGTAGTTGGTTGGTCTTTTGTTACAAATGTCAGGATAAGCAACTACATTTATAATTGAGTCAAATAAGCCACTACATTTGTATCGTATGTCAAGATAAGCCACTATATTTGTAATTGAGCCAAAAAAACCATTGTATTTATCCACTTGATGTACATTAGTCACTTTTTTCTAAAAATAGTTATACCTTGTTTGACATCTAATAAAACAACGGTTATGCTGACTTAGAAATTAAATTTAAAAATATATATATAAAAAATCGACATGAAAAACTAAATAAATAAATAAAATTAAGTGCACAAAATAGTGGTTTATTATTTTGATCTTACTCGATATTTTATCGCTAGAAAAAGGAATATTATTTTGATCTTGCTCGATTTTTTATTTTTGAATATTTTGATCCAACTTTTCATTTTTCAATTGCAAAAATGAGTGGTGGGCAATGTCATTTAAAAAAAATACCATGTAAGCATAGTCTTATGATGTATCCAAACAAGGTATAACTATTTTTAGGAATGAGTGACTAATGTAGATCAAATGAATAAATGCAGTAGCTTATTTGGCTCAATTACAAATGTAATGGCTTATCCTGACATATGATACAAATGCAGTGACTTATTTGACTCAATTATAAATGTAGTGGTTGGTTTATCCTGACATATGATACAATTGCAGGGATGAATTTTATCCCTTTTCTTTTCTTTTTTTCATGTTTCCAATAACTACTATCATTCTTTCCCTTTATCCCACTACTTCCAACCTAAAATAATCATCTCGTATGAAATTATAGTTGAAAAAAACATTTAGAAAAATGGTAGGGAGTATAAGATAAAAACATCCAATTTTTTACCTAAATAATGTGAAAATATAAGTATTCATAACAAAAATTGTAATCTTAAAATGTTTTGAAATACAAAAATTGTATTATGTGATAATTAATCAATAAAATGTTCTCCTATTCAACGTCAGCACTTACTCAACCAACATACAGTACATATGTTCTCACTGTTCTCTGATTCTTCCACATTATCCAAGTTAATTAGTCAGTACAATTTGAAACTTTCAAACTTTGACTTGTTTTTTTTATAAACTCAGAATATATATAACACAACAACACAAGACATAGACAAGAAAGAAAAAAACTAGCTTAGAACTATAAATAGGTAAAAATTAAAAAAAGTACAAGTTGACCCGTAATTAAACTAAGATCGAGCTCGAAAAATAAAGTTTAAGCGGTTGTCAGTGTTATTACGTCTCTCTAGAAAATAAAAAAACCCACAAAATACCCCCGAAACAAATTTGAATCTGAATTTTTATAATAAGTAAAGGTAAGATTGAAAATTGAATTCGAGTCTTTATTGGTATTTTGGCCGCAAATTTAGACTTATTTTAGAACTAGAATTAAAATACAAAACTTTTTTAACTGTAGGAGCTTAACTAAGTAAGGGGAAAAGTTACTAAATTAAAATGAAACCTAAATTAATATAACCAGTATTCTCCCTTCGTTTTTAAATAGATGACTTTTTAACCATTATTTTTGTCTTTAAAAACTATTATTTTTATCAGTTTCAATGTATTGGAGAATTAAAATTAGTGTTGATTGAATGTAGTTAATAAAACGATTGAGAGCAATTAGTTAGAAATACATCAAAAATAATAATTAATCATTACCTTAATTGACGTGAAAATACTTTTTGAGGACGGAGGGAGTATTTTGAAACAAATATAATATATTTTCATGGGCAGATTTCGGACAGATTGAGTTTTAAATGAAAAGATTTGAGTCCTTAAAAATAGGGATGGCAACGGGGAGGGGATTCCCGGGTATTGCCATCCCCGTCCCCGGTACATAAAATCAATCCCCATCCCCGACCTGGTCTCGAAAATTATTATTTTTTTCAAATTAATTATACTCTTTTAGTTATTTTTATTATCATCTAATTAGTAATTATTCACTTCATGATATGGTTCTTTCTTACAACAATATATAATTCTCTTCTTATCAAGTAAAATATTGAATAGTGAACATATATCCACCATATTCTTAATAATATCATATATTAAAGTAATGATTAATCGTAATATTACTAATGCGTGGTATTTTTAATAACTAATAGTCTAAGTTTATATGCATAGTTAATTGACGACATAACTATTACAAATTTACAATAACATAATATCCTCCTTACTAAAATTTTCTATTTTTTTTAGTAAAAAATTAATTTTTCCTCATTATTATATATAATGGTATTTTCGTAAATAATATTACTACGGGTACGGGGACGGGTAACCGGGGCGGGGACTGGGCGAGGATGGCCTTCCCCATCCCCGGTCAAACTGGGACGGAGAATCCCCGACCTCGAAAAATCCCCGATCAAACCGAAAAAATCTCCTTCCCGAACAGGGTGGATACGGGGCGGAAAAAATTGTCATCCTTACTTAAAAATAATCTTAAGTAGGATCAGTCTGTTAGGCGGCCCAGCCACTAACCGGGTCCAACCAAAAGATTGAAAACAAAAACCAAGAATCCAGCAAGTCAAGTATTTGTAATTTCTGTGTGCCTCCGTCTTCGATCTTTTATTCGTTTTGTATGGTCTCTTTTAGCATCTTCGATCTTTTATTCGTTTTGTATATAGTCTCTTTTAGCACAGACCTATGCTTTTCCAAGAAACTCTCTCCAACCAAACAACCTGCCCATCCACAAAAATAGATGGTTTGATTTTTGTTTTGCACTGATATATTCCTTTCTCTTTTCTTTCGGTTGAAATTAATCTTATTTGAATTTTGTGAATCCCTCGAGTTTTTCAAAATCTTTTACCATTAGATTGTTTAGAGCACAACGAATGTGGATACGAATGTTTGATTTTTCTTTTGTGAATGATAATATATATTAATTCCTTTTCGCTCAAGACAACTTAGATTCCTTCCTGTTCTTTAATTTCCAAGACAAAGTTGACGACACGCACATGCAATTAATTTAAAATACTCCGTCGGCTTTGATAATCATCACTTGTGTAAAAGCTACTAGTAATTAAGAACGAGGCAAGAAAGGAAGAAAAAGGAAAGAAAAATGATGAAAATACCTTTTCTTTTTTTGCCTCCAAATCTCTACTTGCAAATTTGTGACTAGCACGTTCGCACCTAGCTAGAATTTGGAACACAGACAAGTGTGAAAACTAAAAAGTTATCGTCCAAGGTTTGGAATAGATTGAATCATAAACCAGATATAACTAATAAGGAATTGTTCTAACTTAAATAGAGGTCTCAGATTTGAGTCATAAATATAAAATTTTCTTAAAATTTATGAACGAGAGCTTTATCGCGCTTCAAAGTTCTGTCCGACTTGTATCTGAAATAGTTGGCACCTATTATAGTAACCAGATTACCGGATGATTTTGAGAAAAAAAAATGACATTCTCAATAATACTCGTACGATATTAGTTTCTTGCCCATGGGTTGAGAAAACACAGAAAAATATCGCAAAAAATTATGTAATTGTGTCCTTAATTTCGTCTTTCTTTAACAAAGACTAGTAATTCAAGTCAAATGTTCTCTTCGATTGATAACCCCACAAGCAAAAAGTTCCTCTCCGTCCTTTATTATATTTTCCACCCACAAACCAGAGCCGGTGCCTTACTGAATGCAGATTCGAATAATTCTATCCTTTTTAGCTCCATTCTTTCCAAAGAAAAAGGAAATTAAATATTTTAAAAAAAAAAACTAAAAAAACAAGAATAAAAAACAGCTTCCACTCTTTTTGGTCGCCAAAAAAAAAAAAAATACTAAAATACAACCTTTGAAGGGCTTTTTATCATAGTAGTTGAGGAAATTTTTTTAAGACATTATTATTGTCAAACAAATTACAAAATGAAACACTTGTGTCTACTCTTCTTCTTGCTCCTCCTCCTCCTCACCATCTCTTCTTCTTGTTCTAAGTCAGCTTTAGTGGATTGCAGACTGCTTCTTGGATCAAAATTAGAAGCAAAGAAAGAGAATAATTACAGGGCCGAACCGGGTGATCATGGGCTGAGCTCGGTTTCTGATCCTGCTAAGAATGCAGCCCATGTAGAGGATGATCAAGTGTTTACTACGGCTGCTTCTGGACCTAACAGGAAAGGATCCGGACACTAAATCATTTGATTATTTATTTTTTCCTACAAATGTAGCACTTTTCATGTTTTCACTTGTTTGGTTTAGAATTTTTTACATGTGTTGTACATGTAGCTTTTAGCTTATGTATGTGTATAATTTATATATACCTACCAAATTAGGCTAAACTTGGTGTTTTTGTTATTAATCTTTTATTTTACTAGTTATTTTTCACTCAATCTATATACACGTGTGTTTATGCTCTCACAACTAGAGATGATAATCGAGTCGTTATATATGAGTACTAATTATCCGAACTCTCACAATATAGATGAGGGTTGTATGCATTTTTCTAGTATTTTGCGATTGAAAATGAAATCATCTAATTTATAATCCATACTTATACGCTATATTACATATTCACTGGCACTCTATACTTAATCTCAACCCACAACTATAATCACATTATTTTGTTATATTATACCGTAAAAACTTACCTTTTTCATTTTTAATTACCTGGGGTTTCAAGATTTTACTAGCCTAAGCCTTGCATTGCATGGATATGAACCGAAATGAAGATGGCGGTGCACTCGCATTAGCGCGGGCGTGTGCGACGAGTCAAACGACACCATACATGCGCAATTGCGAATGTTGCAATCCCTATTTAAGACCCACCTTATTAATTAGATCATAAATAAAATATAACTAATGCAGGTGTGTTCATTTTTAAAAGATCAATATATTTATGACCAAAAAAAGATCAATTTCTTCAATTTCTTCCCCATAACACAAAACCGAGATTGAATTCTTTTTACTAAAATTCAATTCGAAATAAAGTATTAAATTAATATGAAAAATCGAGTCGAGATATCAAAAATATAATTTTTCCTTTTATCTAGCATCATCAATTCTCAACTGGGAGAATACTTGAAATTGATAATGATCAAAAGTGTTGGAACTTGAATCCTCTTCATCCTTCAAGATAGGCATGTCATCTCTTTCACCAGACAAGCTATTAAGAGAAGGTAAATGACCAACATTAGGCACCACTAACATAGCAGAAACACCATTACTTAAGCTGTCTTCATGTCGTTCTCTCCATTTCCCTGTTTGATTCTGCAGTTGCAATGAATATTCCAAGTCCCACACCACATCTCCCATCGTAGGCCTATCCTCACCATACTCTTCCAAACATTTCACCACCATCTCCCAGAATTTCCGCAACGAATTCGGATTGATCTCCCCCTTTACCGACGGGTCCACAATCTGCTTGAGGGTCCCTTTCGCGCCGCAAAACAATGCCCATTCTGCTAGATTCACCTGTTCTAGTGGAAGCAAGGTGTTGATAGCGGGCCTCGCGCATAAAACTTCGAGAAGGACTACTCCGAACGAGTACACGTCTGATTTCTCGGTCAGATTATGAGTCCTGAAGTAGTCAGGATCAAGGTAGCCAATGGTACCTTTCACTCCTGTGGTGACATGAGCTTGATCTAGTGGAGCTAGTAATCTTGACAGTCCAAAGTCTGCTACTTTTGGAATGTAGTTCTCGTCGAGAAGGATGTTTGTGGACTTAACGTCGCGATGAATGTACCCACCTGAAGGTCCACTATGGAGGTAGTGGAGACCCTTTGCTGCTCCAATGCAAATTTCAAGTCTTTGGTTCCAAGACAATGGAGGCAGTGTTGAATTGTATAGGTGATCCCTCAGTGTACCCCTTTCCATGAACTCGTAAACCAGTATCATTTCGGAGCTCTCCTCACAGTATCCTATCAAAGATAAGAGATGGCGATGGCGAATCTTGGATAAGACCATTACCTCTGCTTGAAACTCTGGAAACCCTTGGCCAGAATCTGTGTTGCCGCGTTTCACAGCAACTTTCATGCCATTCCTCAGTGTCCCGACAAAAACATTGCCAAATCCACCCTTACCGATTCTCAGTTTCAAATCAAAGTTGTTCGTTGCGAGCTGGACTTCAGCAAATGGCAACTTTATGACAGGCACAAGGCTGCCTTTGAGGTGAGAACTCCCTCCTCCATTTACGTACATTGGTGAACTTGTCGCTGATTGAGCAGCCTTTGGTTTTCTCGATCTTAAGCTCAAGCATAAACCCACTGCCAAAATGCAAATGAAAGCAAAACCTGCAAGAACTAAGCCAACAATCACAAAGGTATGAGTCTTCTTTTCCTCACTTTTCTTTGCTACAACACCTAACTCCCCTACTATCTCCATTATCTCCAACCCATTCAAAAAGGCTATAGACCCTCGTCGAGGTATAATGCTGATATTCATTAGTCCAAAATCATCAGAGTCCACCACAAAATCCACATAGAAAGGGGCTGCCAACTGGCCTATTATATCATAAGGATGGATTGGAATGCTAAAGTTGCCATTGATGTAGACGTTGAAAGTAAAATCATCAAGAGATTGACTAAAGATGTCACAGAAATGCGCTCGAATGAAGAAGATAGAATTCTTCCTCACATTGAAAGACCAAGTTATATTGAACATGGTTGCATTCACCTCCTTCCCAGTCCGGTACACGAAATCCGGGGCAAAGTATTCACCAACCACTAGCCGGTAATTAGGCTTATTGGGATACAATTTGTCATTCCTGGCAGCGCTTGGATTGTACAGAAAATTATCATCAGGCACCCAATATCTCCATAGAGTGTCATTCTGAGGCACAATCAATGGCCCTCCAATGTTAATTCTGTAAATTGTGTGCAACACCTTAGACAGTAGACCCTTGTAATACTCGTTTTCCCCATCACTAACATGTAGAGCAACATCAGGAATGAAACTATCAGGTGCAGGAAACACTTCTATGGCATTAATGAATGCGAAAGATGACATCTTTGGTGAAAAACATAACTCGAATATTCTTCCAATACTACTGATGCTAAGAAAGAATTCTATGATCTTTGGACTGCTGTTCCTAACATCTCTAGCACTAAAATCATTGAGTAATGAAAACCCAGAAGCCGAAACATCGAAACGAGCTGAGGTGAGACTGTAAGAGGAAGGGAAAGGCAAGAAGTGGAGACGTACCAGGTAAGTACCGTCGGTATTGATTGGGAATTGGTAACAAGAATGTTGTCTGAAAATTCTTGCTGTTTGATAGAGAAGTGGTGGTTTTGATTGGTTGATATCTATAACAGCACTGGTGCTGCTGCCTCTTGCTGTGAAGGTGAAAGAATCAGAATTTCTTGGAGTGGAGCCATCAGCAATGAAGATTCTGTTTGCATCAGATACATTAGTATTCGAACCGCAACTGATGAAATATTGGTTTGGTAGAGTATAAGCTGTGGTTGGAAGATGGAGTGATGATAAGAAATGGATGAGAAAGAGTAGGGAAAGGAAGGATTTTTCCATTAACTATTAAAATGGGTGTCTCTGGTTAAGTTTTCTGATTGAATTTTTCAGGGTAATTACTAATTAGTGTGAAATATGATGGTTTTCTTTAAGGGTTTAGAGATGGAAGAAAGACTTGTAGGGTTGTTGACCTGGAAAAGGAAGTGGAGTTGTCATTGCCAATAAGAAAATTCTAAGGAGAAAAAAAGGTTAGCACCAGATTGGCTATTTGCACCAGCCCCACTCCACTGCATTATTAAGATTGAAAAGGACTAAATTTCATATACTGTTCAAAACAATTAAAGATCTGCATCATAGTCCAGGAATTGTGTGTAAAACAATATGAATTAGATGAAACTTATTAATTTGAGATATAAACGCTTCCATATTTTATTATTTGAAGTTTGAGTTTTTAAATTTTAGTTTATGATATATCTTAACGCATTAAACGAATTAAAAAATTCAAAAATATATTTAAAAAATTCAAAAAAATGGAAATTGATTTTTTTCTAATAATAGTTTTAATAATTAAAAAATTAAGAAAAATAGGAGAAGGTAAAAATTTATAAAAAAATAGGAGAAAGTAAAAGTTATAAAAAATATATAGAAAATTCAAAAAAATAATTAATATTTGTTTTTTTTTACTTTCTCCTATTTTACTTAGTGTTTTTAGTTATGAAAAAATATTATCTGAGAAAAAAATCAATATCCATTTTGTATAATTCCTTTATAATTTTGATAATATTTAATATAATAAATTTTTAATGTATCGTTAGAGTTTTATACGGAAACAATATGCATTCACAGGTTTGAGTTTGGTGAAAAAGAAAAACTAATATTAATTATAATCAAGGTAAGGTTTAAAGATTTAAGTCTCATAATTATTTAAGTGCTTTAAACTAAAGAATTGTAGGGCTTTACCCCAAGGGGAGCCCTTCCAGAAATTCTCAAAAGCCTAGGACGAGCCTAGACCATTGAGGGGGTTTGGAAATAGTTTTCAACCAGCAATAGACGCGCCTCGGTTAGTACCTCACTAGCTGCGTCATTGCCCCAAGCGCAAAGATGAATTCCAGTACCAGACCAGCCTCTTCTTAAATACACCTTGCCACGCTCCGCTTGTCCACCCGCTTCCGATGTGGTATTCAGTTCACACGTCCCTCTCTGGTTAGTCACACCACTACAGTATAAAGCTTCTTCCTTTCGCCACTTCAAGTTTTCAACATCACTCGTCATCACCACGACTGTACGCAGCGCACAAAAGCTTCGTTCTTTGCAACTAGGTTTTTTCCGCCTGCTCTTAAGTTGGTCTTCTTGTACCGGATTTTGTTTAAGTTGCAGGAAGTGGAGGCAGCCAAACATGCATACAGGCTACAGCTTCTCATCTACATTCAGTCTTTTGTGAATCCGATAGGTACCAATCCTCTCCTCTCGCTGTATTTTCTATTTTATCTCTTTGTTTCACTATCAATTCAATCACATACCTTCCTTCTCTGTGTTTTGGGTGAAAGTGTGAAGAATAAAAGTAATTCGTTCAAGTTTCCAAATATTTTCAGAAGAACATGTGTGAAACCCAATGGGTGGAAAACCTCAAATTCCAGTCAGTTTGGCTTATTTGTAGAAGCTGATTGATCTCAACGCTAATGATGGTCACCCAGTTTTGAACATGACACATTCTTGAGCAATTGGAGGGGACTAAGGGCAGGTAGTTATTAGGACTACAACAGTTGGGGAGAGTTGGACCGAGATCAGTTGGTGTCTGTCTCTTGACATCTGCATTCATTGGGATGGCTTTTACCGTCCAATTTGTAAGACAGTTTACTCGATTGGGATTAAGCGGATCAGTTGGTGGTGTGCTAGCTCTGGCGTTTTCAAGGGAGCTAAGCCCTGTGGTGACATCCGTTGTGGTTGCTGGGCGGATTGGGAGTGCATTTGCTGCTGAATTGGGGACAATGCAGGTTTCTGACCAAACTGACACTTTGAGAGTTCTTGGTACAAACCCAGTTGATTACTTGATAACCCCAAGAGTCATTACTTCCTGCCTGGCGCTACCATTTTTGACACTGATGTGTTTTACTTTTACAGTAGGACTTGCATCTAGTGCCTTTCTAGCTGACACTGTCTATGGGGTTAGCCTTAACATGATACTGGACTCCGCTCAGAGAGCTCTTAACTCATGGGATATGATTAACCCAATGATCAAATATGGGTTATTTGCGGCAATAATATCAATTGTGGGCTGTGCATGGGGCGTTACAACTTCTGCTGTGGTTGTCTCACTTGTTGCTGATTCTGCACTCTCATGTTGCTGCTTCCAAGGAGCTGGAGATTCTGTCAAGAATTGTGTATAATCTGCTATGGTATTCTATTAAGTCAGTTTATGATATTTCGGTAGCCTGCTGCATTTAACAACTAAAGTGCACTCTCAATGAATTCGTCAGAGCTTTTGTAAGTGATCTGAGATTCTGAAATGTTTCAAGCCTTTCCACGGCAAAAATAGGCGATGTTCTGTCATACATGGGAGTTCCTTTCTTACTTTTTACCACTTACATATCTTCTCTAAATTTTCTAGTAGTTACACTTACACTCATAAAAGATCACATACGGATATGCTAATAACATGTTAAAAGTACAAATACAGAACTGATATAAGATGCAGTCAGCAATGAAAAACCTGATAGCTGACCGGGGTAGATCATCTGGTTTCATCAATGCTGAGTTGGGAGAAAACAACACCAGCTCCTCCTGTATCTGAATCATAATCTCCTCCACTGGGCAGACCAT
>NBIL01075747.1:0-11209 GCA_002752925.1 Viola pubescens var. scabriuscula | reverse complement strand
CTCTTCGCAGGGTTCATTTAAGTCAAAATCATGCATAACTTTGCTTAGTGAAACAGGGACCCTGGACTTCACCCTCCTGAAATCAACAATTGGCTCCACGATTGACTCTTCCTCCTCGCCTGAGTCCTCCACGATTAACTCTTCCTCACCGGCGGAGTCCTTTATCATCGCGTCAATAACCTCACCGGAATCGTCAACAACAGCAACTGCCGATTCCTCTCCTTCTGGGAAAATTGACTCAGGAACAACCATGTTCATTGAATCATCGAAGTCAACAACGGAATCGAGTTGCGAATCTTGCCAATAATCGATGCTTTCCATTGTTTTCTTTCCAAAACCCTTATTCCCTAATTCTCTAACGGAAGAGAAGGGTAAATGAAATTTGAGGAAAAAGAAGAAAATATGAGAACAGTGCACAGTGATTGTCTCCCAAATAGCCAATTCCCCCCAATTGTCTCCCAAATAGCCAATTCCCCCCAAAATTAAACTCACATTTCAAACGAATTGGGTGAGGAAGGAGAGAGAGTGTTCGGGCTGGCTGAGGAGAATGAGTTTCGCGCGTCGCACTTGTGTAAAGGGTAAAATAGCCAGTACATTGCAAGAAATGCATGGGAATGTGAGAACGACAACTTCAATGGGCACGGAGCAGAAGCCTAGAACGACAACTTCAATGGGATGGAGGGAGTAGTTTTGTAGTCCTTGAATCTGTTGGTGGTGAATGCAACTACAACATCTACATGTTGCAATTCTACAAATCAATTCATTCTCAATCTCTCTCAATGACATGTTCATGGGATTGCATAATAGGTGCTCTGAATAAAATCTTTAATTAACGCTAGTTAATTAAGCCGTCCTTAACAAGCTTATAGAATTTTTAACTTATTTATTAGCTTCATTACAAAATAGAAAGATACCCCTTTGAATTAATTAACAATCAAATTATTTATTTCCTTTGCTTAGGCTAATTGTTATTCTATCAACTTAAATAATATATTACATAATACGCTAATTGATTACAAATAAACTAAAGGGAAAAAAAACAAGAATTGAATAAAAGAGGTAAAAGTTAGAACTCGTAGTAATTGAACCAGAATTGAAATCGAAAATGGATTCAATAAATTAAAACGAAATTAGAAAGAAAGTCAGGTTCCTATAATATAAAGAAAGCGGAAGTCTACTAAAGTGGGCGATCGAGAGAGAGAGCCTAGGGCCCTAGCTAATTAGTTTATCTGTCCATGACATGTAGTTATCTCAAATTAAGAAGCGTTTGGCTATATATATAGATAGATATCCAAAACAATGTCCACAATAATAACCTAGAAGACCACCAGAATATTCTGAAAAGGTCTTTGTGAGTCGCAGAAGAGTTAACTAAGAGCATGGCGAAGAATGTTACTGCTAGGGTTTATAACGGCAGCGGACAGGATATTTATTTGGTTGAGAAACTTTCCTGGTGCGGGAATTTCACGGAACAGCCTCCCATCGGAATTAGCTCCGGTGAGGTGGGTGTCTTCGTACTTCAGTGCTCACCCGAATACCACGGGGCCGTAGGTGGGGCTGTCGTCTATCGCATCAAAGCCACCTTGAAAACTACTGCTCGTGACGTCATGGTTGCTTTTGACAACCCCGATTCTGGGATCCCCACTATGGTAAGGTTATATATCATCCCTTCCCTTACTAATAAAATGACTTTTCAAAGAAATATTCTTATGTTTATAAATTGCCACTCTTTATATTTTTCAACGCATAAAATCAATTAATGATATCTTTTTGTAATGCGTGATTTAACTTTTATTAACTTTCATGCAGGCAACCACGAGGATTCGTGAAGAGAACTACTTTGACGGCAAGAAAGAAGAAATCCATGACATTTTGTGGGCTGCTACGACCAATTTTGCTGAAGATTCAAACCAGGCAGATATCATCTCAATGACTTCAATAACACAAGATGTGCAGTGCAGGCAACATGCATGGCAGGTCTTGGAGCCAGGATATAATATATCTATTTGTGACGCGCGCATGGCAGTTCTGTTTCTGTTGCAGAATATAAGTGACACTATTTATGTTGTTTTTTATGTCCTTTTTTTTATTATAATAAAACGAATATGAAATTTGAATTTGGGTTAAAGTTTCAACGGGTATCGTGTAGGGCATGCATATGTATTAATTGTGTGTTTTACTCATATATATGTTACTGTCGGTAATAAGGGCAAGCATTACCATATTATGCAGTGTATGGTGTGTTTGCATATGTTCTTTGTTTAAATAATACAGACTGAGTCGATGATTATTTGTTGTTCTTTTAGATTATTTTGATAATTAATTATATTTTATTAATCTAAATAGCTTAAAAAATAAACCAATATACGTTAATCACGAACTATAAAGAAGTATTGTTAATTGATTTTTTGCATTGAAATATAAAAACAGCGTTATCGTAATAGTGATAACGTTTTTGGGTTAGAAAGTCATTTTCCTAGTGATCGGAAAAATAAATACAGTAGTGGTATTCACACTCTATAAATTGATATTTACATTCTTCTTCTTTTTTGACAACGCTATCCTTGAGGAAAGAGAGCCGTTCCCTTAAAACGTGCAATTGATCAAAAACAACATCTTTATCTTTTGTTCAGCCTCAAATCCCCATTAAAAATATAATCATTTAAAAAAAAAGAAAAAAGAACGCCTCCAATCCTTACCCTGCAAAAGAAAATGGACATTGATGTTTAAAATTATCAATCAAGTTTACTAAAAAAATAATAAAAATTAAAAATATATGATTTGGGTGTTTATTAATGACACCAATAGAGCATAATTTTAGGTATCGAACTAACGAGATAGATAAGCTATGGATAGATATGGGCAACGGTGTGTATAATTCAGGGGTTAAAATATGATGTAACATTAATTAATTTTTTGAATCCCCGTCCATTTTCTTTTGGTAAAATTTCGCGTTAATTCGATAAAATCGTCTGAGTTTATTAAGTTTAGAAAATATGCCAATTTTTTTTTAAAAGAAAGAGGGAAAAGTCCAATACGGATTGTAAAAATCTACTATTTTATGTTTTACGTTACGAATCTACAATTTTACGTTATTTAATAATTTAAATTAAATTATCAAAAAAAAATTACGTTTTTGATTTCACGTCTCCATTTTGACAACTTTAGTTGTAAATATTATAGGCCTTCTCGTATCCGAAAATGACACTTTAATTATTTACAGCCATTGAAACTGAAAGCATTGCAAAAACAGATGTTCTAATGATAGAATTTTCCGTTGGCTGTAATTTTCTGGGATAGGTGGTTAATTTTTCATTTTGACTTTAAATCAAAATACTCCATTGGCTGTAATATACCTAATATACATAATCGTACAAGAACAAGAGAACGTGTTTAGGAATTAGGGCCGGATTGATTTTTAATTGATAAAAAGGAAATTGTAAAGTGAGACGTGGGCGAAAGACGTTTTTCTTACCACTACTGTGGTCTAATCAATTACTAATGCAAACCTTTTTCTGCTGTTTTAATTACCGTCTTGTTTTGCTGGAGTGATTACAAGGATTTATTAGGACTAATCAAACACATGACAATTCAATTCCCATCATGAAAATTACAGATTAATATAACATAACAGGAAAAAGCTGATGAGAAATATAAGATGGGAAACTTATTCTAATTCCCAGGTGATATCAGAACAAGAACAGTAGGAAACACGCAAAGCATGACTCAGCTAAAACACACCAAGAAAAGGATCGAACCATCGTAACATTATATCTGTTAACTGATCAGCCTATTGCGACAAGGAGTTGGCCACATCGATCACGAACCGATATCGTACATCAGCTTTGGCAAGCCTTTCCATGGCAGTGTTGATCTGATCCATTCGGATTAGCTCAATGTCTGCAGTAATGTTGTGCTCCGCGCAAAAGTCCAGCATCTCCTGTGTCTCCTTAACCCCACCCACATCACTTCCTCCAACGAGCTTCCGGCCTGTCACATTGTTTCTTACCCAAGATTAGAAGAATATGGAGAGGGTTTGTTGCTAATTAGAGAGAACACATTGTTACTTACCCAAGACTAGAATATGGGTATGCAGGTCAAGAGGCTTGGCAGGCAAGCCTAAAGTGACCAGTTTCCCGTTTGTTTTTAGCAGAGTAAGGAGTGGAGCCAGAGGATGAACTGCAGACACTGTGTCAATGATGTAATCTATAGTGCCATATGCTTCCTACACAATTCACAACAACACAAATGTCAACTTCCTGCTCGAGCGGTCGACCGAAAAAAGAACAATGTCAACTTACAAAACAACCATTCTGAAATGTGCTAGTTTTCTTTTTCCTAATTCACAAGCTAAGCATTAGTACTGTGCACACCTTCATTTTCACAGGATCAGTGCTGACAACGAATGAATCGGCCCCAACTTTATCAATTGCTTCTTTCTCCTTGCTCGGTGAGGTACTAATCACAGTAACTTTCAACCCGAATGCCTTGCCAATCTTGACCGCGACATGACCAAGCCCACCAAGTCCTACCACTCCCAAATGCTTCCCTGCCTCAGTCATCCCATAATACTTCATCGGGCTGTACACTGTGATCCCAGCGCATAACAGCGGAGCACCCGAATCAGAAGGCAAGCTATCAGGAAACCGCAACACGAAATGCTGATTAACAACAATGGTATCAGCATAACCACCATGATTCTTCGTTCCGTCGTAGTAAACATCAGTATATCCACCATAGGTAAAGAGTAGTTGAGGACAGTAATTCTCCAAGTCCTGATCGCAATACTCGCAAGACCTGCAGGAACCCACAATCACCCCAACCCCAACTCGATCATCCACCTTGAATTTCTCCACATTCTTGCCTGTCTTTGTCACAAGACCCACAATTTCATGCCTGCAGATTTAATCAAAAGCCAAACAAAACAACAGTCCAATCCGATGCATCAGTAAAAAACACAAATCTTCTTTCATGGTATATATCTATCAGAAGGTGAAATTAACAAAACATATACTGCAGATTTTGTGCTAAAAGTACGATTTTGGGATATGTGTACATCATACCCTGGAACTAGAGGGTAACGGGTTATACCAAATTCATTCTTGATGGAAGTCAAATCAGTATGGCATACCCCACAGTATAGTATCTTTATGGTGACATCGTCCTCTCCAGTTTCTCTGCAAATGATGCAAGAAAAGTCAAAACTTGACTTCTTAGCCATGAAAATAACATCATTTTCTTATCTTTACATTTCTACATTACTAGAGAAAGATGACCACTTTAGGAAAGACAGGGTCTACTCCTAGGAGACCCACATTCTATTTTTTTCTAGCAATATCACAATATAGTATGGACTATGGACTAAACACTAGGGTTTGGTCTAACAGCAAGAGAAGTTAGGTAATAATATCTTAAGAGGTCAGGAGTTCAAATGGGCTTATAAAATTGCATACTCCTGTAAGTCATTTTAAGCTACACCAGACAAAGACAGGACATAGCAAAAAAAATACAGAAATGGAACAATCAAATCAAGTAGCAAATTAGAGGAGAGAGTAACCTTCGAGAGAAATGGAAGGGGGAAAGGATCCCAGAAGTGTCTCTTGCAGCCCAACCAAATGCCTTATGTGGGTGTTCTTCTTCTGGTGATTTCTCCATTTTCTAATCTTCCTTCTCACTTCCCTGCTCTTTTTTCTGTATTTTTATAGCTATAAAACACCTTGAAATTTAGAAACAGCAGAGCAGAGAGCAGAGAGTGCGCAGTTGCAGTTGTTGTTGGGTGGTGGAGGACTCAGTCTCCTATTGGGTATGCATTTATGAGTCACCCTTTGTTGTTGTATTTGTCCTTCTGCTCATTTATTTTGTAGTAAAAACTCTACTAAGCTTAGAGAGGTTATTAAATGCAGAGCATAAAAAGCTACTGAGCTGTACATGAACATGAACATGAAAGCAAGTAAGTATCATCAAATTAGTGAGCATAATTTAGCTGATCAATTTGCTCATGGTCAATTAATGAATATGAAGAAAGCAAGCTATGATATTACCAAACAATTACCAAAATAGATATATCATACATCAAATTAAAAGATGAAACAAGCTAGCTTAAGTCGTTCGAAATTTCCACCGTCTAAATAAAAGATTGCTAGTTCAATTCTTATGTTTGAAATGATGATGTCATATTTTTAGTAGGAGTCCAACACGAAAGGGAAAAAAAGAAGGAAAATTTTCATGCAATAACCTAAATGATGAGGAATTTGATGAATATGATCCTAAAAAGTAAAACCTATTCTAAATTGTTAGAAAGGAATTTGATGAATTAAACGTACATCTAAATTCTGAAATCTATTACTGGAAGAGAAAAGTAGGATTCTTATAAATTATAATTTGTATTTGTTAAAAATTATCAAAATTATATTAGGTCATAATGGCTAAAAAACTTTTTTATTATTATTCTATGTTTTTTTTTTTGAAAGAATGTTGATTGACTCTATTAATATTGTTACCGTTAGGAATTATCCTTGATGGGAAAAAAATGATTAAAAGAAAAAAGAATAAACTAACGAGGTAATAGCTTATTGGTAGCTTTTGTAAATTGCAAGTGATAAGAAATTAGGTTTTTTTGTTAGAGTCCTAACTTGCAATTCCTTTGAGGCATCTTTCTTTACCTACCTGCCTTTAATTAAAGTCCAGGTGTTCCCTGGTAAGTAACTCCTGGTTCGTACCAGATTGAGTTGAAAATGTTACGGGCCGCGAGAGCGATATCAAATCGAGGCAAACTCTAAATATTATATGACTCCAAAATAACAGGGCCAAGGTCGGCTAGTAAGACGATGGGGAATAAGCTTCATCGTCGAGAGGGAAACAGCTCGGATCACCTGGCAAGGCCCCTAAATGACCATCTGGTAGGAACTGAATGTGGATGTTTAATGCGAACGACAGACATGGCATGGCTATCTACTCCATTGTTTTTTTAAGCGATCGAATTAATGAGGAGATGGTTAAGAAGAAAACTTTTAAATGTCCACTTCATTTTTTTCAGTACTTTTCAAAATGTCACATTTTATGTATATGTATATAGTAGTGTCAAACTCACTCGTTGTACGAATATTATATATTACAAAAATTCTTTTCAATTTTTAAAATATACAAACTACATATTATAAAATTATCATAAAATATGAAAAAATATAAAAGAATTCTTACATGAAGAGCTTGAAGAAGCGTACAAATAGCTAGATACTGAAGAACATATTTTATAATAAAATATTACAATCTATGATGATACTTGTGTCTTTGTAACATGAAGCACCAAAATACAATGGTTATTTTAATTGCGCTTTAATTCTAGAAGATGGAATGACTAATATAAAATCTTAAGATAAAGTGTTTATATAACTAATATGAGACTTAACACATTCTGTAACTCATTTCAAATTTTATAGATTAGAAGATATATTTTTTCGTAAAAAATGTGGGCCTATAGTTTAATGACTTTGGTAATTATTTCAATGCCTTAGAGAAATGATTGTTTTTTTTTATAAGTTGTGATTTATTCATGGGAAACACAAAAAGTGTACCAAAAAGAAATCTAATCCTAACTTTTTAAAGCTAAAAATGAGGAGAAATAGAAGTCACTTTGAAAACTAACCAAGACCGACCATAAAAGATAAATTTTAGAAAGATGCCACCTATCTCTAAGGAAAACAAACACACCAATCATCCCCTCAAAATATCAAATTTTAGAGAGATGTCACCTGTCTCTAAGGGAAAACAAACACACCAATCATCCCCTCGAAACATCACACATTAAAACTACAACAACTAGCTTGGATCAAACTAGGCATTGGAATGCCAAGTTTTAAACCATTCAAAATCTCGATCAATGTCCGAACATGAGTACGGAAAAGTGGGATCGATAATCTTGCACCAAGTAGTCAAAAAGGATACATACCTATTAATAACTTGTGTACCTAGAAGCTTGAGTATGGTAGGTGAATGTAGGGTTGATCTTAGCTGTTGGTATACCTGCAAAATACCGAGGGTTTTTTCCGGCGTAAACGCTCCGACAATCAAGTTAATTGAGAGAGAATATGTGTATAAGGGTGGCTAGGATTTTTGTATTGCTTCCTCACCTTAGGTGTATATAGGTTGTATTTATAGTAGAAATCAAGTCCTTTAGTTATAGAAGGATACTATTGGCCCAAGGGGAATTCTAATCTTATTTTGATGAATTAAAGACACACGAATTAATTATAATACTAACGCAATTTTAAGTTAAAGTGTTTTTAGCTTGTGATCGAGATAACAAAAGGGCAACGAATCAATCATCGCAAGCTCAAGATCAAGTGTGCATCAGGACTTAAATATATATAAGTATGATTCCATTAAAGCACTTGATTTATGTTCGATATACCTCAAGAAAAAGTGTCAAAAGGTTTTGCGCGAAAACTAGTTTTGAAAAACTTGTTTTAAGTTAAGTAAATCAATTTTTAGCAGAAGTTAGCGTCATGATGCTAAGGGGTTAGCGTCATGACGCCAAGGACTTAATTCTGCCCAAATTGAGACAATCACTAGCGTCATGACGCTAACAACTTAGCGTCATGAGGCTAAGACTCCAGACAAGAAATAACGGCTAGTTTTTCAAAACGCATAACGGCTAGTTTTGGCTCCTTTAGCCTTGGACGAACCAAAAACCTTCAGAACTGATTTTTACTCATCCAAGAACACTTCTAAAAAGTTAAGAAAGCTCTTACAAAAGTTCTATACAAAAATCATCATTTACAAACTCTCATATTCAGTTTTACGATGCAAGTGCTCTTATCGGATTTCAATCATCTTTGCGTCATTCTTTTGAGGTTTGAATAGCTTTCTTCTTGAGGTAAATTGTTCATTTATTGGTGTTGGTATTGAATCATACATCTATCACCTTATACACCAATTCTTTGTTGCAATTTCGTTTATACAACTTGTGAAGGTTTGAAAAATGTACCTAACACTTTTGGGCAATTGGGTAGAGTTCTTGTCCCTTGTAAAAGAACTAGGTTTCTTCATTCCTTAACTTGAAAGAGGATTGTGTAAAGGTTGTGGTTGAGCCTGGAAAAACCAAGTTTGTAAGGTTATGAGCTAAACCTGTAAAAGCTCAAATTAATAGCAAAGTGTATTGCATTAGAAAATCCTAAAAGTAAAGCTCTTATAGGTAGTGGAGTACAATTCGGATTGTGAATTGGAACCACTCTAATTCTTGTGTTTTGCTATTCTCCTTACTCACTTGTGTGCAAGATTTTTAATTGCCTATTCACCCCCCTCTAGGCCTGTTTATTGAATTATCAGATACTTGTTTCCATAATGTGTAGTCGGAATTAGAATAGGAATATAAGAGATCGTATGCCAATAGGAGTATAATTACCATATGTGCGTCCTTAAAAAAGGAATAAGCCGTTCCTCATTAACGATTCTTGTACCGTCTAATTTATACTCACAGTCATTCTCCTTACTAGGATTCAAACCACATATTTCCTCCTAAGGTCGTTCTATTTATTAGTATCCTTAACCTGGCGAGATCGTATGCCAAAATAGGGGGAGTGGTCTTTTAATCGCAAGGGCCGTTCTAATAAGGTTATCAAGATGTCCAATGATCGTCACTCAAATATAAATAAATCCTAATGCCTTATGCACAAAAACTTGAGTATAATGRAAGAAGGGATCGAACACGGGGACTAAGGTGGACTCCTGGCCTAGGGGTATGACACAGACAAACGCACAAAATGGTAACACTGGGGGGGATTTTGCTTAGTTAACAAGTCAACCAAGGAGAGAGAGTTGATTCCAGGGCAAGACAGTAAGACTACAGTAAAAGGCAAGACAATATAGAACAAAATAAATATTAAGCACGTAGAGATTAAAAGCATGCAAGGCAAGAAATAGAAGTAAATGAAATAAAAAGTCAATTAAAGGGAGATTCTTAGCAAAGGTATTCGCGGGTTGCGTCGAGGCCTAGTCAATCATCGACGCAAGGATATTCTGATTCTACGCTATAGACGTGCTATAGGGGCCAAGTTCCCCTGCAACCCCCTACTTTCCTTCTTAAGAGAAACTACCTCCCGTTTCCACATATGAGGTAGTCTTGACACTTCGCCATCCTCCTAGGCACTGGGCGGGGAGGCCAAATTCGAAATGCCTATGAAGAAGAGGAAAGACACGCCTAGGGCAAGACATCTCTAAGCTTGTCATGCCCAGGACACTACCCTAATCGGTTACTCGCCCTAGACAGATTGGACCAACTATTATGGTGACTCAGGCTAGAGGTCTACTCTATCCTACTGATTCACGTCAGTTATAACAATAGGAATGACTGTAATCATCTAGGTCTAGTTATTAGCTAGCTAGACTCCTAACTTGCCCTAGACGAATTGGCAAGAAACCGGCAAGCAAGCAAATATAGCAATAAAATTATAAGAAGAACAGTTAGGCCTCTTAACTACCCTCTTGCAACCCTTGAAATCACCCCTTGCTAAGAAATCGGAGATTAGCTACTCATAATAATAAATAAATAAACAGTAGATCTATTCCAGGGCAAGAAAGGAAGAATAAATAAAAGGAAATAAATATTAATTGATACCGGCTAGAGCTTTCCAAGCTCTGGTTTCTTACAAGCCTTCCGGCGGCTGCAGCAATCTCAAAGATGATGTTCTTAGAAAGAAAATATGACAGGAGAAAAAGATATTGAAAAGATAATCCCTAAAAACCCTAAAGTTATGGTTTTTATACAAGGCCTAGGGCACTAAAGGACAAAATCCAGCTAAGGGCAAGTGACAACTCATGGATGAGAGTGTGCTGGTAAGGGAATATTCTGCATGAGGCGTGTGCGAAAGCTTTTGGAAGCCCAAGGAATCCCGTGAGGATCTGATGCGGATCTTTCTTTATGTGACGCCATGCTAGGTGCAGACTTGCAATGGCTCGCTGAGGGCAAGAGATAGCTCTCAGTATCTAGGGCAAGACATCCAAATCCAGGGTTAGGCCTTGAAGCTTTGAAATCCCTGAAATTCCTCCAAAAAGTGCAACTTTTAGCTTTTTTCCCTCTTTTAGCCTAAATTTGCATAAAGGAAGAAATAAAGGGGAATTTAGCAGAATCATGTCCAAAATAGGGCAAGAAAGAGAGGGAAAATCATACAAAATACACACACATCAAACACCCCCACACTGCCCAATGCTC
>NBIL01075612.1:0-13575 GCA_002752925.1 Viola pubescens var. scabriuscula | reverse complement strand
GTCCTGGGGCACGACGAAGCTCTGATGTCTTGGGGCAAGACGGTAGGAGTTGTCCGGGCCTCGAAGCTTTAGATTGATTAGAATTCCTTCCAAAATGTGAGCTTTTAGCCTTTTCCCCTCTTTTGGCCTAAATCTGCAAAAGTAAGATAAAGAGGAATGAATTGGCAGTTTCAAGATCAAAACAGGGCAAGAAAAGAGGATTAAATCATCCAAAAAACATGCCTATCAGTAAGATTCTCCTTCGCGGGCACAGGAGGGAGGAAAACCACCTCTGGTATGAGAGTGGCTTCTTGGGCTGCCGCCACTGTCTCGCCCTCTACCTTTGGTTTTGCCTTCCGGCCACCGGTGGAACTAGGAGGTAAGTTGGCCATCCGCCCAGTTTTGAGCTGGATGTGGGTTGGTGGTCTAGATCTGGTGACTTCTACTTTGCTGTCAGATGGTGGTCTGGAGTCCTCATTAGATTTCTCATGGTAGTCAGAGCTCTAGTGTCTAAAGGCTTCGATGCTGGGTGAAGTATTTTCTAGGAGAGGGGCAGTGGTGGAGTCGGAGGTGGAGGCTGGGCTGTGCAAAAGCTTCACCGGACGGTGGCCGCGAGTGTTTTTCCTAGGGGCTACTTGCTTGCTTTTCGTCATGGGGAAAGGAGAGGTGAGGTGATGGTGGCGCTATAGAAGTTAGGGTAAAGGGAGGGTTGGTAGGGACTAAAAAGGAATGGTAGGGGTTAAAGTAAGGAAAAGAAAAGGAAAATGCGTGGAAAGAGAGGAGGAGATTTGATCTGATTTAGATGGGGGCTGATGTGGCGCAAGGTGAGAGGGTGGAAAGCACCTACCCGATTGGTCCTGCGAATCCCAACAACTAAAAAGTAAGCACACTTTTCAAAAATTGAAAAGGAGGGTTAGGGGTAAAACAAAAATAGAGAATAAAGAATAAAATAACAAAAAAGAAAAAGAAGAAAAAGACAGGAAACAGTACGGAGAAAAGGAAAAAAAAATATTTACAAAACATAATAAAACATGGAAATAATAAATAAAGAAAAGGGAAAGAGAGGAAGGGGTGGAACGACACGTAGGGTCCTTCACGGTTGACCTTTGTTTACGTCTTGGCCTCGACGTCGGATCAGCTGTCTAGGGCATGACAGGTGGAGATTCCACCTTCATGGTCTCAACCGTTGATGGTTGGAAACCCTCGTAGAAAGGCTTTAACCTATGGCCATTGACCTTGAAAAATTCTCTGTTGTCGGGGTTCTGAATTTCTATTGCACCATGGTCAAAAACGGTCTTAACAATGTACAGGCCTGTCCATTTGGACTTCAATTTTCCTGCAAAAAGGCGAAGATGGGAGTTGTATAAAAGAACCTTCTGGCCCCCGCTGAAGGATTTGGGAGATAGAAGTTTATCGTGCTGGGCCTTGGTCTTGCCCTTGTAAATAAGGGCGTTCTCATATGCATCATCCCTAAGTTCTTCCAATTCTTGAATTTGCAAACGACGTTGCTGACCAGCCTGCCCTAGATCCATGTTGACTTTACGTATAGCCCAAAAGTCTTTGTGCTCGATTTCCACTAGAAGGTGGCATGGGTTGCGGTAGACAAGTCGATATGGAGTCATTCTTATTGGGGTCTTAAACGCAGTCCTATAGGCCCAGAGCGCATCATCTAGTTTCAAACTCCAGTCTTTTCGTGACCGATTGACTGTCTTTTTTAGAATGGACTTGATCTCTCTATTGGAAACCTCAGCTTGCCCGTTAGTCTGGGGGTGGTAAGTTGTAGATACCTGATGGGTGACACCATATTTGTTAAGAAGAGAAGAAACAACTCGGTTGCAAAAATGCGTCCCTCGGTCACTGATTAGGGCCCTGGGAGTTCCAAATCTATTGAAGATGTGGGTGCGTAGGAAATCCACTACCACTTTTGAGTCATCTGTCCTCGTGGCCTTGGCCTCAATCCACTTGGAAACATAGTCGACGGCAAGAAGGATGTAGACGTAGCCAAATGAGCTTGGGAAAGGACCCATGAAGTCGATTCCCCAGATGTCAAAAATTTCACATGAGATAATGCTGGTCAAGGGAATCTGGCTCCTTGCTCCAATGTTGCCCGTGGCTTGGCACCTAGGACAAGATGCACAATACAAATAGTTGTCCTTGAAACTGAAGGCCAATATTGACCTACCTCTAGCACCTTCATGGTTGTCTTCTTGGCCGCGAAATGCCCTTCTTCTGTTGAAAAATGGCAAAATCGAAGAATTGAAGGTACCTCATCCATGGTGACACATCGCCTAATAATCTGATCCGAGCAGTGCTTCCAAAGGTAGGGGGTTGTCCCATATGTAGGACTTGGCCTGTGTTTGGATTCGATTTCGTTCAGAAGCGGTAGAGTCAGCTGGATAAGAACCCGTGGCACAAAAGTTTGCAATGTCCAAGAACCATGAAAATTGGATTGCGTGGGTAAGACACAATCGTTCATCCAGAAATGTGTCACCGATGGGGAACTAAGGAATCGTCTTCCTAGGCAGGCAATCTACTTCAGTGATCCGCGACTAGATTTTCCACCCCCCCCCCCTACTCTTATCCTTGATAAGCAAATAAAATTCTTGGAGGAGCAATATCCAGCGGATGAGACGGGGTTTGGCATCCGCCTTCTTCAATAGGCATTTCAGGGCTGCATGGTTAGAGTAGACAACGACGTGAGTACCCAACAAATACTGCCAAAATTTATCCAGGGCAAAGATGACAATAAGGAGCTCTTTCTCAGTCACGCTGTAGTTTTGTTGTGCTGGGTCCATCAGCTTCGAGGCATAGTAGATAACGTATGAATCTCGATCCTTCTTTTGACCCAAGACGGCGCCTAAGGCATTGTTGCTTGCACCACACATGATCTCAAAAGGGATAGTCCAATATGGGGCACGAATTATCGGGGCAGAAGTGAGCTTGCCCTTGAGTGTATCAAATGCGGATTTGCAATTGTCATCAAAATCAAAGTCAACATCCTTTTGGATCAATTGGCACATGGGCTGGGCTATCTTGGAGAAGTCTTTTATAAACCGTCTATAGAACCCGGCGTGCCCTAGAAATGAACGCACATCACTCACGCATGTTGGATAGGGTAAGGACTCGATGACCTCGATTTTTGCTCTATCTACCTCAATCCCTTTTTGGGAGACAATATGCCCGAGAATAAGACCTTGGTCTACCATGAAGTGACATTTCTCAAAATTCAGCACTAGATTGGTCTCTACACATCTCTTCAAGATTTCTCTCAAATTAGACAAGCATTCGGAGAAGGAGTTGCCATAGACTGTAAAATCGTCCATGAAGACTTTTATACCATCTTCCACAAATTCCGAGAATATGCTGGCCGTACATCGTTGGAAGGTGGCGGGGGCGTTACATAGACCAAACGGCACCCGTCTATAGGCAAAAGTGCCGAAGGGGCAGGTGAAGGTGGTCTTCTCCTAGTCTTCTAGGGCAACTAGAATCTGATGAAAACCGGAATAGCCATTTAGGCAGCAATAGTGGGTCTTGCCCGCGAGACGCTCCAACATCTGGTCGATAAACGGAAGAGAAAAATGATCTTTCCTTGTAGCTACGTTTAGTTGACGATAGTCTATACAAACTCTCCATCCATTCTGAATCCATGTGGGAATTAATTCCCCGTCTTGCCCAGTCGTGATGGTGACATTGGCCTTCTTGGGCACGACTTAGATAGGGCTCACCCACAAGTTGTCTAAAATAGGATAGATGATGCCAGCATCAAGTAATTTCAAGACCTCCTTCCGTACGACCTCCATCATGGGGGGATTCAATCGACGTTGAGGTTGTCAAACTGTCTTACTCGCATCCTCAAGGTGAATACGGTGGGTGCACAGGGTAGGAGGCAGACCCTTGATATCGGTGGTAGTTCATCTTATGGCTTGCTTGAATTCCTTAAGCAAGGAGACCAGCTTGTTTTCTTCTGCCATATCCAACTTGTTGTAGATGATGACTGGAAGGGAGTTGTTGGCACCTAGATAAACATATTTGAGATGAACTGGTAGAGTCTTCAATTCTAGGGTAGGTGCCTAAAAAATAGATGGCGGAATTTTAGTATGGGTTTCCTAGGAAAAAGATATAACAACAACATTTGCAACATAAAGATGAAACAACGCAAGAGGTGACAGGAGAGTTTTCTTCCAAAGCAGCAACGACATCTTGTAGCTCCTGTGGGGTTTCAAATGTCGAGGCCAAGACACATAGTGATGCAAGTGTGATGTTGTTATCTAGGGCATACTGCAGGGGGTCATTAGAGTATAAATCGTGAACTTCATCAACGAGGTGGTCGAAAATTTCAACAAAATTAACACTGAAAAACTCGAAAGGATACTTCATGGCCGCGAGCATGCTAAACTTGATGGTCTCGCCATCAAACTCAAGCGAGATAGATGCATCATGAACATTTATCTTTGCCCTAGCAATGGCGAGAAAAGGTCACCCAAGGAGCACATCTAAAGATTTTGTAGACTCTGCATCTTCCATGGCGATGACATAGAAGTCTGCTGGAAATATAAAGTCTCCTATTTGGACCAAGACATCCTCGATAAGGCCTTCAGGAAAGATAACGGATCGATCTGCTAACTAAATAACTAATCGAGTGTGTTTGAGCTGGCCCAGCCCTAGACGCTGGTAGACTGTCTAGAGCATGACATTAATGTCGGCCCCTAGGTCACACATGGCTTTTCCAATGTCAACAGTGCCGATTTTGCAAGGAACAACAAACATGCCCTGGTCTTGGCATTTGGGAGGGATCTTCCTCTTAATAATGGCAGAAAATTTTGCCCCCACACTTATCTTATTCACGCCCGCCATTTTACATTTGTTTGTGCACAAAGATTTCAAAAATTTGGCAAAGTGAGGAATATTCTTGATAGTTTGGAGCAGATGGATGTTGACCATTACTTTACTAAACACATCTAAGATCTCCCGGTCTTCCTTGTCCTTCTTGGATTTCACCAATATTTGATGGAAGGGTGGTTCAAGGATTTTATGGATGAATTCTTGGGTAAACTCTTCTGGCTTGTCACTCTTCCTAGGTGAACCTCTTGGTGATCTGATTCGGTCCTCCATAACATCTTCGTCACTATTCTTGGGCTTCTTTGTCAGCCTTCTTGGAACTAGATTTGAGGGAGATTCAGGTGAGGGCAGGACTGGTTGTTCTGAGTCGGGACCTGAATGTACTTGAGAGGGTAGGCTAAGACCACTGCGAAGATTCATGGCGCAAGCTCCATGCTTTGGATTGGGTTCAGTTTGCCCAGGAAATCGGCCTTGATTTTTCAACTCTTTCATTTCTGCAATCAAGACACCCAGTTGCTTTTGTATATCCAAGATTTCCGGTCCATAGTTAACTACCTCACTGCTCGCAGAAGGGGAAGACGATTGCCCCGAGTTGGCATGATGGTTGTATTGCTGGTTGGTGGGGTAGTTGTTGGGTCTGGGTCTGTAATGCTGCAAATTCAGGGGTGGTTGAGGTTGAGACTAATTCGCATACTGATGATATTGAGGTTGCATTTAGGGTGCTGCATGCGGATTGTTGGGGTAACCATAGTTCAGGGGCCGGTTATAGTGCTGACTAGGGTGGGCAGAAACATAGCCTCCAGCAGCATTCACTTGGATTTCCTCCAGGATGTGGGGGCACTCATCCGTAGCATGATCAACAAAGTTACAAAACTGGCAGGCCTTGACATTGACAGGCTGACCTGCTGCCATGTTTTGAAGTATGCTCGTGATGGTGGTAAGCTGATTTTACATGGCAGCCACTCGGGCATCTTAATGGGTGTT
Source organism: Viola pubescens var. scabriuscula (assembly GCA_002752925.1). NCBI lineage: Eukaryota > Viridiplantae > Streptophyta > Magnoliopsida > Malpighiales > Violaceae > Viola > Viola pubescens. The sequence continues at coordinate 7,773 of NBIL01075612.1, read as the reverse complement.
GGTGCTGGTGTTGGCAGTAGGAGTATTTTTTGCCATGAACTCAATGGTGACTTTTACAACGGCCGGGGTAAGGGCACAAAGTGAACCATTACTTGTTGCATCCACTAAGGCTTTTTCAGGCCCTTTTAAAACTTCATAGAAATATTAGATAAGTGCATGCTCCGTGAGGACGTGAGAGGGGCACAAGGCTCGTATTTTTTTGAACTATTCATAATACTGGGCAAGATTCTCTTCCTCAGCTTGGACGATGGACACGAGCTGCTTGCGGGTGACGCTTGCCGTGGACACCGGATAGTACTTATCTGTGAAAGCTTTGGACATCTCTGCCCAAGAAGTAATGGAGCCAGAGGGAAGGTCATAGAACCAATCGCTAGCATTGTCCTTGAGGGACCACATGAAGGCCCGGAGCTTGGCGTGATCAATGTGCACATTTGCTGATTTCATTGCATCACAGAGTCTAGTCGTTTGTAGCTGGGTGTTCTAGTACTTCTTCCATGATGGGTGTCGAGGGCAAGATGGGCTCTCGCTCGTCGAGGCCTTGATGATGAAAATCTAGGGGGTTGTTATAAGCAGAATGTTGTCTTGTTAATTGCCGAACTCTTCTTTCAGTTCTTCTAATTTCTGGATCGAACAGTGCGAGGTCCCGGGTAGAACTCCTGGTCATACACAAAAGACAGAAACCAACAATTAGTCCCGGGCAACGGTGCCGAAATTTGATCGTCACTCAAATATAAATAAATCCTACAGCCTTATGTGCAAATAACTTGAGTATAATGGAAGAAGGGATCGAACACGGGGACTAAGGTGGACTTCTAGCCTAGGGGTATGACACGGACAAACGCACGAAATAGTAACACTGTGGGGGGTTTTGCTAGGTTAACAAGTCAACCAAGGAGAGGGAGTTGGTTCCAGGGCAAAACAATAAGACTATAGTATAGGGCAAGACAATATAGAACAGAATAACTATTAAACACGTAGAGATTAAAAGCATGCAAGGCAAGAAATAGAAGTAAAGGAAATAAAGAGTCAATTAGAGTGAGATTCTTAGCAAAGGCATTCGCGGGTTGCGTCGATGCCTAGTCAATCATCGACGCAAGGATATTCTGATTCTACGCTATAGACGTTCTATAGGGGCCAAGTTCCTCTGCAACCCCCTACTTTCCTTCTTAAGAGAAACTACCCCCCGTTTCCACATATGAGGTAGTCTTGACACTTCGCCATCCTCCTAGGCATAGGGCGGGGAGGCCAAATTTGAAATGCCTATGAAGAAGAGGAAAGACACGTCTAGGGCAAGACATCCCTACGCTCGTCAGGCCAAAGACACTACCCTAGTCGGTTACTCACCGTAGACAGATTGGACCAACAGTTATGGTGACTCTGGCTAGAGGTCTACTCTATCCTACTGATTCACATCAGGTATAACAATAGGAATGACAATATTCAAGAGAAATCTACTAGTAGGTGATCAAACTCCTAATAAACCCCTAGAGAAATGATGTTAAACCGGCAAGCAAGCAAATATAACCATAAAATCATAAGAAGAACAATTAGGCCTCTTGACTACCCTTTTGCAACCCTTGAAATCACCCCTTGCTAAAAAATACTCCCTCTGTCCATAAATAACTATCGCTGCACGTATTTTAGGAGGCCGGATGACTCATTTCTCGAGATAATTTTGCCCCGAATTTTTTCTCGGACGTACATTAAGGATTAACGTATGTTCGAAAAAAAGTACGGAATTTTTTGGGGTCAAATAGTGAGTCATTCGGCCTCCTAAAAATACGTGCAGCGACAGTTATTTATGGACAGAGGGAGTAGGAGATTAGCTACTCATAATAATAAATAAACAAACAGCAGATCTATTCCAGGACATGAAAGGAAGAAGAAATAAAAGGAAATAAATACTAATTAATACCGGCCGGAGCTTTCCAAGCTCCGGTTTCTTACAGACCTTCTGGCGGCTGCAACAATCCCCAAGATGATATTTTTGGGGAAAAAATATGACAGGAAAAAAAGAGATCCCTAAAACCGTAAGGTTCAAGGTTTTTATACAAGGCCTCCCACTAGGGGACAAAATCCAGCTAAGGGGCAAGGGACAGCTCATGGATGAGAGCGTGCTGGCAAGGGAATATTCTGCAGGAAGCGTGAGTGGAAGCTTCTAGAAGCGCAAGGAATCCCGCAAGGATCTTTTGCAGATCTTTCTTTAAGTGACGTCATGCTAGGTGCAGACTTGTAATGGCTCGCCTCGGGCAAGAAGTAGCTCTCAGCATCTAGGGCTCGACGTCCAAATCCATGGTTAGGCCTTGAAGCTTTGAAATCCATGAAATTTCTCCAAAAAACGCAACTTCTGGCTTCTTTCCCTCTTTTAGCCCAAATTTACATAAAGGAAGAAATAAAGGGGAATTTAGTAAAATTATGTCCAAAATAGGGCAAGAAAGGGAGGGAATAACACGCTAAAAACACCTATATCAGTTTTCAACAAAGAATCTTTGTAATATCTTATATTTACATCATTTGCACATCCGTACATACATGTGGAGTAAAATGTAATGATGAGAATATGATGAAAGAGTAAGCAAGAGTTTGAGGATATGGAATGAATGATGGATTATGCACGTAACTGCGGAATGATGGATGAAAGCAATAGCTATTAGCTGCCTTAAAAAGTCTTGCAAAGTTCTATATGATGATCCTGTTGGGCAATGGAGGCAGATCGAGCTGTACAAGATATACGAAGATATAGCCAATCAGCTGCGGCATAGACGACAACGTACGCCAATTAGATGTTAAAACAAGAAACGTTTAACTTGTAGAATTAGCATCTTTCATATCCCTTGATTGTTTTAGAGGTACACCCCTTGCCTTTAGCATCTTTGGATACATTGCATTCTAACAGCTTCCAAAACTATAACTCGTGTTTACAACCTTAATTATGCAATTAATTAATTATAATTATTACCCCTTAATTTCTGAAATATCCCAACGTAATTTTTTTTAAAGAAAATTCAAACCAAAAGAATTTTAATTTTTTCATAACAAAATATTTTTCAGTACAAACAATACATCCCTGATTTGCAACTCAAACAACATTTAGCAATTTTATACCACTTTAATACGTATTTAAAAAATATTTTAATTAATGAAGTTGTGATAAAATATTAGGGAAAAAATTCAACCTGATGCCACATTAGACCAAATAAGTCTTAAGCAAAAATGGCGCCACTAATTCCAGTTAATTAATAAAACTGGGTTGGTCGGCACTACCTACAGATCTAGGCATGAACTTATAGATTATTCCGAAGATCCAAATTATGCGTTTTGAAAATGCAAATTAGAAATGGAAAATTTTGGGCAAAGAAAATACTGATTGTATACACACAAGATTAATATGCATAAATAAGTATCCTCTTTGTGAAATCGATCATGGGATTCATGGTGTATAGTGAAGAATGTAGATTCGAAGGCTATGTAATAATGATAAACAATATAAAAAATTGTATAAAAAAAATACATATATTAAACAGAAAAATCAATTGATTCTGGAGAAATTCCGTTGAGACAATTACATCGTTTAATAAACAGAGTTGACCATACAATTATGATTTTAACCCATGTAAGTTAGTTCAGACGGATCTCAGATCATTTTATCAAATTTAATGGCACACGAAAGTTATATATAACTGGTAAGTGTATATCCTCTTTTATAGGTTATGAATTATAATCATATCAATTTTCAAAAAATAAATACATCTTTTAAGTAACTTCTTTGACACTAAAGTAGATGTTTGGCATTTTCTTCCAATCTTTATTTGGTTCTCTTTTGACATTTCGTCCAAGCTAGATTCTCAGCTTTTCTTGTATATATATTCCTCACTCAATTGATAGGCTAGCTGCTTGGAGTATATATAGTAAGAGAAGAACCAAGCATATCATGTAGATTGAGATCATTATTTCCTAAGCTTATTTCTAGAGACATTTATCAATATGGCCACTCCCTATCCTGATATTCATGATTGGATCAAGAGCCTACCGCCCATGACTCAATGGAAAGAAAATCCCATGTCTCTATGCATATATTCTTCTTGTTTATCCAATCCAAACCTTAAACTTTCAGTCTCCAAAAACCTCCAATCTTCAACCTCCATTTCCTTCTCCATCATAGCAGAATTCAACCTCTCCATTTCTCTTTGGTCCTCCAAACCCATCAAGATCAAACCCAATTCCATGTCTTTTTCCAATTCCAATTCCAATTCTAATCCCAAGTTGTTGTTATTAGATGATGAAGCCATCTTTGCTCTTCTAGTGAATTTTGTAGAGGATGCTGTCACATATGGCTCTAACAGCATGACAATCAAGAAGTCCAACTCCTACAGTCACTACTCCATCAGATCAACTCTTCCAAAACTTCTAAATAACAGCACTCTTCCAAATAATAATAACATTAAGGGTGTCTTCAATCTTTCATTCCTCACCCTTTCACTCCTTGTTTGCATCTATGAAGCTCCGAGGGATCTCCGGTCCGAGTGCCTTACAACTCTCAAGAATCAACTGTCTAATTGTCGCGAGTTGAGAGAATCGTTCAAGATCCTCATGAGAATCCTGGGATCAAATCTTGAGGAGCAATGGATGCGGTCCGTAAATCTCGCAATCACTAATTGGATTGCGGAGCTCCAGCTCCCAGCACCAGCTTCTAACTATTCCAATTTGAGAACGCCTTCTCCTCTGTTCTCTTACTCTTTTTCAACACCTGGGTTGTGGAAAGTTCAGCTTTACTGTCCTGTTATAGCCATGGACGTGGAAAATTCAAGCAATCTCCCTTCCTCTCCTGAAAGGCTGCTTTTCTCTCTCAACTACCACCAACTTGAAGGTGTCATCCAGTTCAATCACAAAGTTGTAATTCAGGACAACTGGGTTGATGTCATTGTTAACACAGATAACATAAGGTATTATTATTCATTCTTTTACACATACATTCTTCTATAAGAAAGAGCAATCCCATAGGTTATTTGATTGTCTGAGTACACAGGTGTGATGTTGTCCGACTAGTGAATGAAACTCTGATGAAAGAACGGGGAGTCGGGACTGAAGAGAAACATTTTCCTTCACGTATATCATTGAGTCTGACCCCAATTCTGCAAACCAACATAATAAGCCTTTCAGTAAGTAAATCATCAGAGAACCCAAGCAGAGAGATTGGGACAGAAAAAACCATAGAAGCTTCAATCGACCCACCAAACACGTTCTTCGGGTTAAAGTTGGCTGCAGGGGAGGTAGTTTCAATGAACTTCAAGCCGTGGAAATTTGAGGAATCTGTTTATGGTTACACTGCCATCCTAAACTGGTTTCTTCATGACACCACGGGTGGTAAAGAAGTTTTCTCAACAAAACCTTCAACCATGTCATTGATCAACCCCAAATCCTGGTTCAAAGACCGATACTCGAGCGCGTACCGGCCTTTCACCAGGCAAGGAGGGGTGATCTTTGCTGGGGACGAGGAGTATGGGAAAAGTGTGCGGTGGAAGGTGGATAAAAGCAACAGAAGGAAGACAATGGAGTGGGAGATTAAAGGGTGCATTTACTTAACTTATTGGCCGAATAAGCACACAACTTTGTTTAGTGAGACTAGGAGGTTGCAATTCAAAGAAGTCCTTCATCTTACCATTCCTTAGGGTTAGGTACAAGACATTTGGTCTATGGAAAAAAATGGATCACTTATATAGACTTATTGAGAATAATTTTGATATAATTCACGCTCTATTAGAATTTGAAGGCTTTTTAGTGGGATCCTCATGAATAGAAAAAAAGATTGTTGTCGATTTGATAATGGAGTGACAATGCTTCTTCAGCCCTAAGATTTCTTACCTGTCGTCTGTCGTTTGTTGTACTAATTTTCAATAATAATTTGAATTAACCATCTTAATCCACTATGTTAAGTTTTTTTTTTTTTTTTTGAAAGTCACGGTTAAGTTTTAGTACATGCTTGTGATAACTAGGCGCGAACTAGAAAAAAAAATTAGGGGCGAAGTTGAAGGTAAATATAGATTAAATTTTTCGTTGAGGACTTCTTTTTAGTATATTAGGTTATTTTAGCACATGACGTTACACGTGTGGAATTTATTTGAAAATATTAAAATATAATGTTTGTGTAAAAAAGTATTTCACACAAAAATTTTGGTATAATATAAAAGTTTTAATAATGTCTATAAAAATATGATTAATATAATTTTTTTCTATGGTACTTAAACTATATTGTAGGTAGTATATTAGTATTGTTATTGATGTTCTAATGCTGGTGTTAGTAGAAAAATCTTGTATCAATTCTTAAATAATTAATTTTAATCTCTTAAATTAAAATAATTTTAACTCAATTAAAGTAAAGTAAAATTTAAATGTTTAAAATGATATTTCATATTATTTTTATTTCAGTTCTCTAAATACTCTAAATAATTATGTATTTATTTAAAAATAACAATTAGTCTTTAAAGATTCAAACTCACTAAAAAAAATTAAGTTTAATATTTAATTAAAAAATATAATTTAAGTAAATGTATAAACTATTTTTATTTATGTTTATGTATGAAAAAAATCACAAAATTGACTAAGGAAAAATAATTCCTTATCATTATAAATTTTACGAAATCAAACTTAATTAATTTAATAGTTGTGTATATCTATTCTTTAAGAATAATACCGTTTAAAAAGTATTTCATAGTTTTATTTTTATTTTTATTGTTAAATAATCCGTTTAAAAAGTATTTCATAGTTTTATTTTTATTTTTATTGTTAAATAATTTATTGAGGTAAGATAATTTCTACTTTTATCTCACATTTTTTTGTACCATTTTTTATTTTTTAGTTAAAAAAGATTATCACTTTCCACCTTCTTTTCTCTCTCATATTTATTTTTTTCTAGTTATTATTCTAACAATGGCAACGCATGAAATATAAAATAACAACAACAATAACAATGATAATAATTAAAAAGAATTGTCTAAAAAGAATTGTGATTTTAATTAAATAAAAAGGAGAATTTTGTTACTGTATTTGCCCTTTATTTTTTTTCTTGTTCTTGTAATAATATCATATTTTGTTGGATTAGAATAATAATAGTAGTAATAATAGTTATTAGTCACGAAACTATTATTACTATTATAAATAAATAAAGTATTTTAATTTTAAAATATTTTTTATTAGATCAGGATGATAATAATGTTAGAATATTTAGGTATATCATATAATCCATAACTTTTGACTTTTTTTTTTTTCTATAACTTTTGGCTTATAACATCATTTCTTATTATTTGCATACGAGGTTGTAACTAAACTTGTTATGTTATTTGTACATGAGATTGTAATTAAACTTCTGAGTGCATATCATCTTTATGGTTTTATAAGATAACTAATAATATAACCAATTTTTTTATAAAAAAAGATCTTGTTACTTTACTAAGCACAGATTTTAGGGTAGACTACATAAAAAAAATTGGTAAAAATAGTAAATTCGTCCCTGAACTTTTCAATTTTATTTTATCACATTTTTTTTCTTTTTCACGGCACCCAAAGGTCCCCGTACTAAGTCCAATTATTTGATTACATCCCTACCGTGACAGATTGTTGAAGTGGAGTCGTTAAGTGCCACGTCAGCTTGACACGTCAGACTTAAAGACACGTGTCAACTTATTCTCAAATCAACGACGTTTTGAAAACACCTTGAACGGCTTGTGGCTTGACATTGTCTTGTTCTTTTTCTTCTTAACCAAACCAAACCCTAAC
>NBIL01075414.1:0-11175 GCA_002752925.1 Viola pubescens var. scabriuscula | reverse complement strand
TTATTCCAAATTTAAAACCCCAAGATCGAGTAGAACAAAAGATAGAGGTAACACAACAATCATCAAGCACAGATTCTCCAAGTGACAGAACGATGCTTATCTACAAAGTAGTGGTTTACAGCTAAAAAGTAAAAGAATAATTGGCCGACAGAAAATAGACGTCTGTGGAAACTGTGAGGACAGCTGTGAAGCCAGCTGTCTTTCTTTCTATATATATATATATATAAAGAAAAGCAACTCCAACGGTAGTAAAACAAATGTAATATTCTTATTTATATATTGAAGAATGACTATTTATTAGGGACTAAGAAATTGGAGATTTAAGATTTTTTTCAATTAGGGATTAGGGGGATTTAAGGGATTAGGAATTCAGAGGGAAAATAAAAAATTAATTGTGTTGATAATATGCCTACCAGAAAAAGAAGTAGCGGCGGTAAAAAGTTAGGTGACGCTGCGATGATGAAAGCTATGATGTAGATGCGAAAAAAGTGTGATGATATTGATATCTGAGTCGAATTAAAACGAGAATCGCATGTATTATGTGTGCGGTGATCGAGTTTGCGACTCATGAATTTGATGAGACATATTTGCATCTGCGACTATGAAAGAAGAAAGAGAAAAGAGAAAGGAAAGGTAAGTGTTGTTTAATACTCCCTCTGTCCTTTTTTAACTGACGCTTTAACTTTGGGCACGCATATTAAGGAGCGCCGATGACTCACTATTTGAGATAATTTTACCCCTCGATTTTTCTCGAACGTACGAGCATCCTTAATGTACGTTCGAGAAAAATCGAGGGGCAAAATTATCTCGGGAAGTGAGTCATCGGCCCTCCTTAATATGCGTACCCAAAGTCAAAGCGTCAGTTAAAAAAGGACAGAGGGAGTACTAAACTATTTCATTAATATTATTTATTTTAATAATGTTTGTTGTCAAAAACATTATTAAAAAATAAGATTTGGGCGTCAATTGAAAAGTTAGGGTACGAAGGTATAATTAACAAACGAAAGAAAAGATGGGGTCAAACATGAGTGATGGAACATAAAGTTGGGGTCAAATGTGAGTGACAATTTCGCCCCAAACTACACTAACGATAACTTTTTAATAGGGTTAGTGGAGATAGTTGGAAAGTTGGGGGTACAGGAGTCTAAATGACTAACGGAAGAAAAGATGAAGTCAAATGTGAGTGACGGAACATAAAATTGGGGGTCAATTCAGTGAGAGGTTGAAGTTAGGGTATGATTTAGGAGTGAGAAAAAATGTTAGGGTATGATATAACTTTTTCTCTAGATCCTTTCAATTTCTCTAGGCCATAGCACAGAAGGCGTTGGGCCACGCTCAGCAAGGTCTGGGCGTTCGGCTAGGCTAGCAAGGGCGTTGGGCTACGCTAGACCAGGTTTGGGTGCTCGACTAGGGCAGCGAGGGCGCTGGGCCACGCTAGGCCACACTTAGCTAGGTCTGGGCGACGCTCGGCTAGGTCTAGGCGTTCGGCCCAGCAAGAGAGGGCGTTGGGCCATGCTCGGCCAAGTCTGGGCTACGTCAAGCCGGCGACAGCCACTCTTAGGCCCTTGCCTAGGGCCTTGGCTTGAATGGAACAAGTGGATTAACAAATGACCTTGTTTTAGTCCAAGGCCCTAGGCGAGGGCTCAGGAGCGGCTGTTACCGCCTTGGAGTGGCCCAGAGCTGGCTGAGTCTTGCCCAGCGTGGCCCAAACCTAGCCGAGCGTGGCCTAACGCCCTAGTTGGCCTAGTCGAGTGTTCACAGCTAGCCGAGCGTGTTTATACAAGCACTATTTGCCAAAATAATCTAAAGCTTGTTTGAAAGATAAAATATGACCCTAATTAGATTATTATGACGTGAATATAATTTTATAAACAAATTTAAAATAAACGAACATTACTAATATAATTACAATTAGTCTTATTTATTTTTTAAACAAAAAAATACATGTCTGGATAATCTAATACTACCTTATCAACAAATCAAACCAACACTAACAATTATATTGCGTAGTAGTGAAATATTTTGTTTTGACGAACAAATGTAATTCAAGTTTTAGGACGGGACAAAAAATGTTAAAACTTGATTAGTGTGTTCTAAAGGATGATTTTTGGTATATATTAGAAGGCATGTGTAACAACAAATGAGTCCAATAGATAGATAGAGTAAAATCATTAGTAAGATTGTCAAACTGGGACCGGGTATCACAACCCAATTAGGTGAAAGGCCAAAGATTTTTAGGCTAAATTGAGACAAACCGGAATTTTAATAACTGAGCAGATAGAATTCATGATTATTTATGTACTGTATAAAACATTAAGTTATTACCCTAAAAATGAAAAATATAAATAAAAGAATATATACCTTAACTTCCACGAATTTTTTTCATGGCAGTTCAAAATATAAATGGTATACAAATCAATGCACTTTAGGTATTTTTTATATACAAATGTGTCCAAATGACTGCATATACAAATTGTTTCGCTGACAAAAAGTAGAAACTGCTGTACATTAAAATGGATATAAACACACCGACACAACAGTAGTCATCTATACTTGACTTGTTGTTCAAGCAAAGTTAGCTAATCGATGGCAACATTGGGTCCATACCGAGTCCAGATCCTCCGAAACTGCCAGGTTCGGCATGCTTCACCCTGCCGAAATAGCGAATGTGACGCAGAAGCCTGGCCAGGAAGGTGTTATGACATATCGTGGAGCTATCACAGACAACGGCTATATGTTTGCGAGCCCTTGTTATGGCAACATTCATTCTCCTGCTATCCCCCAAGAATCCAACAGCTCCTAAAGTGTTTGATCGGACCTAGTAAGCAAGCACACGTATAATATTGCTCGTGAGTTATGATCAATAAAGTTATATGCATGGCATAGACCGACTCCACAACCAAAACAGTCTGACCAGCATGCTCAAATACTCTAAAACCTTCTTGAAAAATGAGGCAGAGACTTGGCAGGTGAAATAAGGACTTCAGTATCATTCTGCCGCAGGTCTAATATGTTTAATGTATGTTTTACAGGAATATAGGACTAATATAAGAAACCATACCATTGAAATAATCACTGCATCAGCTTCACGACCTTGAAAGCTGTCGATAGTTGCGACCTCAACACCTGCAGCCTCTGGAAGTTCATCAAGCCTATCCCTCAAGAGTTGTACTTGAGCAACGTAAGGGGATTGCACTGCGATAGTTGTTGGTCGCACACCTGCAAATTTATTTAGGAAAATTTAGATTTGTAAAGGTGTTTAGTTTTATCAATTCAATTAAGTCATGAGATCGCCATGAGGATGAAGAGCACAGAGGCAAACCTGCATAAATCAAAGAAAATACATGCTGCACAACAATATCTGCTTCGCCTTCATTGTAAAAGGAACCAGTTCCAGCTGGGTCTAAATGCTCTTCACACCCTAATGATAAATTTCCATAAGGCATTCTTGTGTCAAGTAATAGCAAGGGACACTGCGTTATCCACGTGGGCTGAAACAATACGTGCAAATTGTCAGGAGATATCTAGCATCTGATGTGTAAATGACACAATAAGGTAGCAAATTACTAGCCAGAAGTTGAGAGACTAGTTTGGTCATAATACCCATTGATAACATTCTTATCCAATATGAATGCATGAAGAGATTATCAAACACAAATAAATAGCTGCGAGGAAGCCTAAACCATAAAACATGCAAGGGAAGTGAGGGAATACCTATGCCCACATATGCAATTAACTGAAAGAATTTGCAAAGGATTATTACCTTAACAAATGGAGAGTTTACAAGAAGATGTGAAGCAACGGTTGGAGAGGACTTCAATAGTCCATTGTACATCTCCTTGGAGGCCCAACTTGCAATTGCATCATTCATCCTATATTGCAAAGTTAACTTGGTTGCAAGCATCCCTTGATGCAAATTTGCAGCTCTCTCCAGGAGAGAAACTCCAAGACCACCTTCCAAGGCCCTTCTAGAAAGGATCACTGGAGCAAGCTGACACTGGTCACCTGCAATAATACACCGTTTTCCCTGTAGTACTGGGATCCAGCAAGCTGGCTCAATTGCCTGGCCTGCTTCATCTATAACAACCAGGTCAAAAGTATCTAACTTTCGAACCAATGGATCAGCTGCACCAGTATTTGTTGCAAGCACTACCTGTGCACTTGATAGGACCTCCTTCACAGTTTCCTTCTCTTTCTTCTTCAGTGTCTTTCCAAGCTGTTTCAAAAGCTGGCGTATGCCAGCAGCTAAAGAATCATCCTTTAAACAATGTCTCAGATCTTTTCTTAGATCAGATTTCTTCCTTTCAAACTCTTCTTGAAAAGTTGCAAGCTTAGAATTCACTATTTCACTCAAAGACTTCGATGCTACGGCTGAAGAAATACGTGCTGGATTACCAACTCGCACAATGTTTAGCCCAATTATTGAAAGTTTCTCAACCATATTGTCGACAGCTGCATTTGTAGGTGCTGTTACAAGCACCCTTTCACCTTGTTGAACAGCAAGCGTAATAAGTTCCTTTAGCAAACCTGACTTCCCAGTACCAGGGGGGCCTTGGATTACCAGCAATGGCCTTTTCTTGTTCAATCCTAGGGCAATTGCTTTCTGTTGAGAATCATCAAAAGTTCTTCCCAATGGTAAATCTATAACTGCTTCATTCCAATCTGCTATGTTATTCTCCGCCAACCAATCAACATCTCCCTTGTAGCCAAACAATGTAGCCACAACAGCAATTGAAGGATTTTTCTTCTGCAAACCATTCTTCTGAAGTAGCATCAGGGCCTCACAGTTGCGCTTCAAAAGAAGATCAGAAGAAGCTATTAAATACTCATGTAAACTGCAGAAACAATTGGAAAACTGAATCTGAGAAGCTGCAAAAGAATTCAAGCCATATTATAAGAACTAACAGAGAGACAATTTGATCTGCCAGAGAATCTATGGGGACATGTGGGAATTTAAAGCTCCTAGAAAGTAACTATGATGATCGATAGATAACAACGCACACCACTATGCATTTGCAACATAAGTTCCCCATTCTGTCTAAAAAAAAGGCTCTCCAATTCTCTTCTTCCTTTTACTTTATCAACAGGGATCTTCTAACATACTCTTTGGCCTAAATGCTGAGTTCATCCAACTGTCATCGAACTAATATCATAGTGATATTCGTGCTCTAGGTTTTGCCCAACAACCTCGGTATATACAGAACTGACACTATTTGAAACAACAGCACCAAGTTATGACAGTAGAAATGAAGGGAAACAATAAACATGTTGCATTAAATTGAATAGCTATCAATACATATGGACAAAGGGATCTGGAAGGGAAAAAAGAAAAATGGACAAAAAGCCTGCTCAGATTATGCCAAAAGGCAAACACTAAAAAAATCCAAAGTGGATGGAAAGTCATGGAGAACATCTCCGATAGTTGAGAAATCTAAACACAAACAAAAGAGAGAAAAATCTTGATTTGTAAAGTTGTGTAATTTGAGCTTATTTAAGAGTAACATTGACTTTATGAAAATAAATGCAAAAAAAGACGATACAAAAATGGATATCTGAAATACCTCATATGTGAGAGCATCAGCCAGTCCTTGGATGCGATCAATGCGCACACTCTTGCCAAACAGCTTAGAGAAGGTGGGATCACCATGGCGAGATTCTAGTGCCACACAGATACTGCAGCCATCCTCTCCAAGGCTGTTTACAAATCCCTGCGCACAAGAAGTTGCGCCTGCACCCCTGCTGTCGCATGTTCTCACACAGACCATATCCCCAGGTGAAAGGGTTGTAGGTGGCAAACGATGATTCCCTTCAACCCTAAAAATTACTAAATGCATTCCCCCCAATCCTGTATACCACGTCGCAATAACCACATTACTCAATAAACAAGAGAGGATTCAAGTTGAAGAGACCAAAACAGAGGAAATTAGTTATAATAAAGCTAGATTGTCAAGAGACCTGTAGATGTGCTAACTGCATTTAAGTTGCAGATGGTATCACAGAGCTCTTGCTGCGCCTGGCCATGGCTAACCAAGAACTCAATAGGTTTAGATGGATCAGAACTTTCATCTGGCGTAGGGACAGCATTCAACTCCTCTTGGGTATACTCCAACTCAGCATCCCTCTCTATACGAAGTAATTCAGACATTGTCTTTGTAAAGTCATCAATTCGCTCCTGAATAGCCTTAGCTTTCTCAGAGTCCATCCCTAGAACTCCTTGCACAGGCTTTGGTTGTGTCGTCTTCCTCGCAATTGCTCTATGCTGAGCTGCAAATGTAGCATCTCAGCTCAATCCCACAAACATAACCTTAAAAAAGTCCAAATGCATTCATTACACCAAAAGCATAATCTATGAATATAAGACAAAACTCCTCTGTATCTTCGACAATATGAAACTCAATCTTCTCACATTAAACAGCAACTGTGGCTACTATATGCTTAATTACCTTACACCTCTAGTCTTATAGATAGAATATTGACTCAACATTATCGAGTCAACATTTCAAAACTAAACAACCAACCACTCAGAAATTTTAAGCAAACTGAGACTAAATGGAAGTTAATAAGAATGAAAAACAAAGGAAAAACCTGAATTGGCCAGCTCTTTGAGCAACTTCCAAGACTCAGTATTTTGCCAATCTTGAACCAACCCATTGCGCTTTAACTCTTGAAGAACATCCCTCAATTCCCTCTGAAAATGATCAAACAACGTTGGGTAATGAGTGCAAGCCTTCAAGCAAATTGCCTCCAACCCCAAAGGCATAGGAATCGCATTCAGATAAGGCTGTGACTGAATCACAAACGTCAATCCAGGCCCCATCCTCTGCTTCAGCTCCGGAAACTCCCCTTGCGCCTCCGCCAACGCAAAATCCACCGCCATTGCCTTCATTCCCTGACCTATCCACCTCACCACACTCTTCCCCAAGTCTTTTCTCCCTAAAGGGTCCCCATTTCCATTCAGAGTCCGCACGCTCATCTTCTTCTCCTCCGCCTCTTCAACCACCACAACCAACTTAGCACTACCGCCTCCGCCTCCGCCGCTGCTAATTCTACTTGCAATACTGGAACTGGGTTTTGCGGTACTAGGCTTGGTGGATGTGCTCAGAGTTTTGCTCCGAGATCTTCGCTTCTTGGTTGCCGTTTTGGGCTTGGCTGTGTCATTTCTTCTACTGCCGGCGCTGCTGTTCCAAATAACTTGGTGTTGGTGGGATGTGTTGTTGAGATAATGGAGCTTGTGAGTGAGGAATCGACGAGGCCATGGCAGGCTTAAGCAGCTGGGTAGTAGCTGCTTAAACACAAAGCTTGTTTCCATTTTCCAAATTCGTTTTTGGAAACAAGTGAGTACCTTTCTTCTTCCTCTGCTATTTCATGGCCAAAAGCCTCCCACTTTGATGGCTTTACACAATTTTGGGGGTGTAGTTGTGGTAGTATATTTATAGAAATTAGTTAATTGGCTTTAATTTCCCATTTTTCTTGGACAAGGTGATTTGAAAACGTGGAATTTGCTACGACGAGGCTGCAGCGATTACGACTCTAAAGAGAAGTTAGATATTTTTATTTTTTTTAATTTCCACAACTTTCATTAAGTCCTTAATTTAAAAATGTAGTAATTTCATTTGGTAAAAAATAAATAATTTTATTAATAATAGAAACAATGAATTTTTACATTTTTTTCTTGAGACTATTCAGTATTCGATCATCACATTTGATCGATACTATTCTAAATTCCAACATAAAATGACGCCGAAAGATGACAAAATTCTCACTTACGAGTTGACCACTGTTCTGAATTGAAATTGGGCAAGAATATGAAAAATGAGAAAACTCTTCCTCATAAATTGTATGGTTACTATGTACTCATGACTTGAAATGGAAACATTTTATTTAAATTAAAACGATTCCCGGTTACTTAATGAGCAAATTTATAGATGTTACATATAGCAAAACTTTTTTTCTTGTCTGGAAGCTGCATAGTGGTCAATAAAAAAACAAACAAAGTTTTTTTCTAGTAACTTTTATGGGTATACTCACTGCATTTCTATTAAAAAATTAATTTCGCTATAGCATAAAGTATTTAAAGTATTGATACTAAATAAATAAAAAAATTATATAAAAGAGAAAAAAAAACTCCAAAATTACATCTCTTATTTCATTATATTAAAAATTCATACTTATATTCAAATCTCACATCTGTCTATAAATAAAATTTCATTATATTTTACTCTTTTCGGATTTCAATAAATAATGTTTGGAGCCGAGCACGATTATTATTAAGGAAATTTGTTACTTTTTATACCTAGTTTGCTTTATATTTTAACATCTTGTCAGCCGGCTCTCCCATTGTAGATGGTAAACAACACTAAAATATGCAATGTTAAAAAAAACGGAGGAAAAAATTGATTCTAAATTGTCATTTATTTAAATTCGGAGGGAGTAAATTCCAGTAGAATAAAATTAGATTTCATTTTTCATAAACCTTTTATATTCAAACGCTCCAAAATTTAAAATAAATCTAAATTTATCTGAAAAAAATGAAATGCGAAGTCTAACGCTATATATAAAATAAGTAAATGACCATAAATTTAGTAAAAAAACAGTAAATAGTAAAGACGAGGGTAAGATTTTAACATTTTCTTTTTGGTTTGTGGTCAACTCAGGAAATATATAAATTGAGAGGCGGAGAAAGTAAAGGAGAAAAAAGAGTGAGACAGTGAGACAGTGAGGTCGTTATCAGGTGTAGCCGGAGGGAGTAGGAGATCAGCAACTTGTTAGCTGATTGGCTGACCTTAGATTCTGTGGCCTGGGCCGGTTAACGTGTTTTATTACTGTTCTATCCTTTCCTTTAAATTTATTATTTCTCATATCCTTTTTATTTTAATAATTTGGAGTATTTCATCCGGTTTAACCGCATTTTTGCCCTTTGAACTATCAAGTTTTCGCACTTATTCACCCTAAATTTTACTTTTTCGTAAAGTTTATCACGTACTATTATTTTGGGTGCAGCAAATGCCCTTCCGTCCGTTTTATCAATAACGGGCTAACGTAGCTGACGAATTCAATTAAAATAATATCTTTACACTCAGATGCTGGACCCCGCATGACACCTGTTATTTCCATTTCATAAAAAAATTAAAAATAAATCCCTGAATCATAAAAATGAATTTAAAAAAAATTAGAAAAATTATAACAAATTCAAAAACAATTAGAAAAATTATAGTAAAAATAATAATTGGACCCGAATGCAACTCGGAAATATTAAGAAAAAGAAAAAGAAAAAGAAAAAGAATCCAACTATCGATGGCAACTACCCATTCCAATCCATCATCCAATTAAAAAATCTTGCTGCGGTAGAAATTGTTTATGAACAGGCTCATTTCATTTCCAACAAACATGATATTCGAGTCTGATATGGGCGAAAAAAACCTAGACGCCAATATTGTCGGCGCCGCGATAATATCCTTGGTAAGTTGACCCACATCCAATCGTTCAACCATGATGTTGTTGTCACCATCACCACCGCCGTCGGTGGAAATTGGAAATTGGAAATGCACGACCATTTTGTAATTTTGGGATACTTCTTACAAAATAATAATGGTTAATTAGATAGTCACGTAACTTCAAATTTTTACTTATATTAAAAAATGCAAATTATGCACCAATTAAATGAGATTGGCTAGACAAGAAAAAGCATATACATACACTAAACATATCAAAATGAGGATAGTGTGTATTCAAATGAGATAAATCATGCCCATGCGATGCTATACAGTCACATTTATGCGATGAGAATGTATTTGTCTTCTCCTTTGAATAAAAAAAGAAAAGAAATAAATTTTCTAATTTGTTATTACTGGAACATTGTCTTGCGTTATTGTCTTGCATTATTGTCTTTCATTTATGCTCATACACAATATTTCATTTATGTACTCATGAATTTCTCTACTTTTCTATTTCAATTTAAAAACAATTCTAAAATATAAAGAAAACAACTTATATGTATAATGTCTATGATGTTTATTAGTTGTGTTTTTTTTAATTAGTGGAGTTTATTTAACTATTTATTTTATAACATTATAAAATTAGGTGGTGTTATTTTTATACCTTAAATTGTTACTCTCGTATCTTTACCTAAGGAAATTACTATACTACTCATCTCATGTTTTATCTCTTTTTATAACAAATATAAATTTTAATGAAAAGGCTATATCACTCATTATTAAAAATTAAAGTGATTTCATTTTTTTTTTGAAAAAGAAACTGTCGGGTATAAACAATTTTTTTTATAAAAAAAAACGTTGGGTTGTGAGATTTATGCAGCTCGTTCATCTAAATCAATTCTTTGTGATTAATCTATATACTAATTTAAAAAGAAAAATTACTTTGCAAATATTATGGACAATTAAGGGAAAACTCAATTCCATTGTTTTTCTTGAAATAAGTCTTTTTAGTAATAGGTATCCTAGTATTTTAAATTGAAGTATTACATATTAGATAAAATGTGAGAATGAGTAGTGCAGTAATTTTCTAAGATAAGGGTGTGACAATAACAATTTAGGGTGTAAAAATAACACCACCCTATAAAATTTTATGTTTCTTGATGAGAGTGTTGAATATTTAGATTAATTTGATGAAGTAATAAAAATACTAAATATTTGATGCAAATTCTGAAGGACAATATATAAATTAGCACAAGTTTTATGTAATAATAATAATAATAGTAATAATATATTTTTATTAAAAGCATCTTTTTCTTGTCATTGTAACGTTAAATACAAAAATAGTAATAAAAAATAATTGTTCCTTTTAATTAGTTTTTTTTTGAAGAATTCGCTGAAATTTTATAAATAGGACAAAAATTAACGACCAAAAAAGATACATTAATCATCATTTTTATACTTATTTTGCATGAATTATGTCTATGGCGTTTATTAGTTATGTTGTTTTTTTAATTAGTAGTTTTTATTTAACTACTTATTTTATAACCTTATAAGATTTTATGTTTCTTGGTGCAAATTGAAAGAAAAGTGGGAGTGTTTGAATATTTAAATTAATTTGATGAAAAAATAAAATTACTAAATATTTTATGCAAATTTTGAAGGACAAGATATGAATTAGCACAAGTTTTATGTTAAATAATAATAATAATAATATATTGTTATTGAAAAAATAATTTTTTTT
>NBIL01075373.1:0-10218 GCA_002752925.1 Viola pubescens var. scabriuscula | reverse complement strand
TAAGTAAAAAAATAGAAATGCATTAATATGATCTTTTGGCTTGACCGATTCAACCCAGTTCAAACTCAAAATTTTAAATTTTCTATTAGCCTGTGTCGATGGTCGACCCGAATTTTACAATCTTATTAGTATAACTATAAGCAGAAATGGGTTTTACAATTTTCTTTTTTACTTTTGGTGGTTTGTGCGGCAAACTGCAGAACCTATCCAAAGTGTGCTATGTCTGGTGTCATTTTCTGGTTATGTATCGGGTCCACAGTGACTTTTCAGCGTCTTCTTCTGCAACTGCAATTTTTCAGATTTTCAGATGACGTCTTTGCTTTAATTAATAAGAAGCTGGATATACTCGAGACAATAAGGATATTGAAAGCCCAAAAATGACTCGATGGGCCTCAATTGGGCCTCCAATAAGGATATTGAATTGTGCAATTAAACTGGAAACTTCTATTCAGATTTTAGTGGGCTTTTTTGTTTCTTCGGCTACATTTCTCCGATCTCCATGCACTTGGGATTTCTTTTATTTATTTTTCACATATACTACTTCCTAACTTTCACCTCATTAGTCACTTAATATTTATTTATTGTACCTTCTATTTTTAATCTCTTCGATGTTTTATCAATCTTTCCAAAACACGAGACTAGTCTCATCTAGACGTGATTCGTTGTGATTTGTACTTATCTGCAAACACAATTGGCGATAGTTGTTAGTGGTCAAATTTCATGGACGACGGCATAATGGATAAAAATTGATAAAATTAATAGTCTCTAGGTGCCTACAAAGGCAAAAAAAATGAAACAAACCAAAAGCAATAACATAAATGTCATTTTTGTTTAGTTGAACAACAACTCATTTTTTTCTTTTTATTTTCTCATTTTTTCATGTATTTGTTTTTTTTTTTTTTTGTCTCAATTAATCTCTTATAAAATTTCTCCAAATACAAATATAAGAATTTATTTTGGGACAGAAATTAAAGGCTATTTGAATTTTGAAATGGTATAAAATTGGCATTCCTTCTCTCCATAACTTACGGACAGCATCGTTGACCATTGCATATCTTGTTAAGGAATGACATATGGGGTTTAAAGAGAAATATAATACAAAAATTAAGTTGCAAATGTTGGATTAACGAATAAAAGTTAAGAATTAGGAAACCAACACATGGAGGAATTAAACTGATCACTTGGTTATCTAATTCCCCTGTTTTTGTCCAAATAATGGGTCAAAGGATTGATTCATTCACCAACACGGCTATGAGCCTAATGGCGGCAATGATTAGTTGTACGCTAGTCACACTTCAAATACACAACAAGGGTCAATTTCTTCTCCGTTACAAAAAAGAGAATCGAAAATTAGAGAACTCGAATATGAATTTAAACTTTTTACGTTACTAAATAATCATTAAGTTATTAACTGACTGGTAAACGAGTGGCAACTCTACTTTTTTAAATCATCAAAGAAATGAATTTTTTTTGTTAATCGATAAAAAAGTCTAAATAATATCGGTTTGAAAATGCACTTACAGTCCGAAATTTAACAAGATACGCATTAAAAGCTAATAAAGCATAAACTTGCACTCAAACCAGCATCCATATGTAGAACAATATATTGTCTAACATTTAATACCAATACAATACTCATTTTGTCACATCCCTGCCTTGAGATGGCTGGCACTCCTCCTCATTAAGAGACCTGATTTTTTAAAGCAATTATTTTGTCATTTTTGTCAATGCAGCTACTAATATGATTATATGAACATACTTGTTAGCTATTGGGATAAAATACCAATAAAATTTTGAATTCGAGTCTCAATTCCGCCTGATAGTGTGAATATATCAATTCTACACTCCTCTCCGATGTTGTTCGTATTTATAAAAATTATCCTTTAATCTTAACAACTCCTAAATCCCATTTTCAAAATTAGAAAAAGTCCACAAATGTTGGATAAATAAATAAAAGCAGCAAATCCACGGATACAGTGGTCTAATCATACCAAAAGTTGTGGCTATTATAATTCAAATTTGGACAGCAAGCAACTTTATAAAGGTTTTGATCCACATTTGCAAATTGTTTTCTTTTCTTTACTTGAAAGGAACAAGTCTCCAGACTTTTTTCTTTTTATTTTTGCCACTAGAGAGTCCAGTCCAGACTCCAGACTCCAGACTCTGTTGTCTGTCAACTGCTTAAAGCTTAAAGCCTAGCCAGTATTTTTCTCTTTTTTATTTTATTGGGCCCATCTTGGGCCCATCTTGTTTTGGTCCGTTGCTGTTTGTAGTGAATGATGCTCTGGATTATGCTTTCCTATCGTTCGTCTGACGTTGACTTTCCCAATTCCTCCCCGTGTTTCTCTTCTTTTCCTTTGCCATATCTCCATTCAAATGAATTCGTTACTATATTTGTTAATAAAAAAAATTAGTTGCGCCAATAAATTAAGTTTTTATTAGATACATTTTAGAGATATGTGTGTTTGGTTTATTAAAAAATTTAAAAAATAGGAAAATAGAGTAAAAAATAATACCAAAAAAGATTAACAAAAACTATATATCAAGACAAAAAGAGAAAATTAAACAGTTCGAGTTAAGGGAAGAAAAAAAAAAACAATACAAAAAAGTCACCCTCGAGAGAATACAAGCATGCTCATAAGAGATATTTTCCAATTAAAAAGAACATAGATGATTATGAGAGATTGAAAAAAATAATTAAAAAAGAAACTTAAAGGTAATTGGTATCGTATTCCTTGGAAAGAAACTTAAAGAGACTCTTCTTGACCTTGCTTATTGTCACAACTTTTACATTTTTTTTTTTTAGTAATCGCAATAAACATAATTTTATTTTGAATAAATCATGATACACATAATACGCTCAGATAAAACACCCGAATTATAATTTTAGTATTTTTAATCTTATTTATTGTCACAACTTTTACTTTTTTTTTTAGCAATCGCAATACACATAATTTTATTTTGAGTAAATTGTGATATATATTAATACGCTCAGATGAAACACCCGAATCATTTTACTATTTTTTTTCGGTAACACATGACAATATATTGTTTTCATATAAATGATTATGTTATTGATTTGGTAGGATCCTGTCCTGATTTTACTACTGTATTATTTATTCTCCCCTTTGTAAGTGTCATTTCATTGTGTATATTTTAAAATTTAAATTCCTAAAGCAATCGCGAGTGGCAATTTGTTGTTGTTTTCTGCTTCTTTTTTTTAAATCAACAGTGGCAATTTCAAGCTGAAAACGTATCTGACCATTCAAAAGAAAAATTAAAAATTAAAAATGTATTATCATCAAATTATTATTACTATTATTTGACAACTAATTAATTGGCTGCATTTCAAAAGCAACCGTACCCCTGCGGGCCTTAAATGTCAATGAAAAATGCAGCATAAAGTCTAAAATAGCAACTATATTACCATTTAAATTTAGTTGTGATTCTGATTTAAATTTGCCTGCAAACTGTCTAGACTCACATTAGTCAAAGTAGGCGAGACCAATTTTTTTTTTTACTTTAAGTTTCTTTTTTAATTCTTTTTTCCAATCTCTCATTGTCATCTTTGTGCTTTTTAATTGAAAATTATTTGTTTCGAGCATACTTGTAATCTTAAGAGTGACTTTTTTAGCATTGTTTTTTTCTTCTTCTCTAAACTCGAACTGTTTAATTTTCTCATTTTGTATTGATATATAGTTTTTATTAATCATTTTTCTCTGACATTTAAGGCGTAATGGTTTTGAAATGCAGTCGATTAATTAGTTGAAAAATAATAATAATAATTTGATGATAATGGGTTTTCATTTTTTAATTTTTCTTTTGAATGGCCAGATAGGTTAGCTTGAAATTGCCACTATTGATCATAAAAAAGAAGCAGCATAAAACAACAACAAATTGCCACTTGCGATTGCATTAGGAATTTAAATTTTAAAATACACAATGAAATGACACTTATAAAGAGAATAATAAATACTCCGTAATAGTAAAATCAGGAAGGATCCTACCAAATCAATAACATAATCATTTATATGAAAACAATATATTTTCATGTGTTATGAAAAAAAAATAGTAAAATGATTCGAGTGTTACATCTAAGTATATTAATGTATATCACGATTTATTTAAAATAAAATTATGTATATTACGATTGAAAAAAAAAGTAAAAATTGTGACAATAAATAAGGTTTAGAATACTAAAAGTTTGTTTAGAATTACCTTACGTTTGGTGGATTTAATGATCAAAATCATTTCCATAGAACTATCAAAGAAAAACATAACATAATTTCAAGACCCTAAGCAGCCGTGGCTGCCAGCTGTCGCCACCAAAACGTTGCTTTAGATGCTGCCACATTTGCACGTCAGGTTGGTCGAAATTCTTTCAAATTCTTCCAAATGAGAGCACACTGAGTAGTCAAAAATCAAAATTCAGCATGTGTAGTGGGACTAGAAAGCGAGAGAGCCTACTGTTGATGGAATCAATCAATCAAATGGTTAAAAACAAGACTAACGAGTACTTGACTGAGTGATGATCATGAAACCGACCCAAAAACGAAAACGAACGGATAATTAGAAGTTTAGAACCCAGCCCCCCACCCCACTCATGATCAAGAGATAGATGCGGATGCATCATTACCATATGGACCATATCCACACTTGATACAAACTCCTCTTTACAGCACAGACCTGGAGCGATTAGCCCATGGGCCTCCCTTGCCCATCCCCAGTTTCACCGCTTAGTCCTTACTCCTAACCACAAATCTTACTCTTCTGGTAATGTTTTTTCTGTATAAGTTTTTGATATTTTTTATTATTTTTTTAAAATTGCAACTTTTAAAAGATTATAAAATTTATATTGCAAGTTTTTAATTATAAGGACGAAAGTGCTTATAAAAATTATAAAGACGAAAGTGAAATATTTTATAAAGAAAATAGTTTGTAACAGCAGTGAACAACTACTATCAACCACTACCTTGTCTAAAACAATGATGCCTGTTAATAATTGCTTCAATCAAATTTAAAAAAATCTATTGATATGAATTACATCCTAATTCAGCCCATCAATAAATAAAATAGAAAAAAAGGTAGGTGAGGGGATTTTTTCCTTATAATTGCACTGCGCATGTGGCTTTTTATTTTCAGAATCTTTTAATATTACAAGAAAATAAGCATTAATAGAAAGCATGGATAGTGCAATAATATTTGTGAAATAACAAATCACAACAATTATAGAATATTGTCCTTCTTCCACATTTAGAGAGATTCTTTTTATGTACTAATACACAATCCTAGTACAATCTGATTAAAACACCAAATGGAACATTTTTTACTAGATTTCATAGATTTACGTTTTTCTTTTACACGAATGTGAGATTTACATTTAAAAGAATTTACATCCACAAAAGAAACAGAAAGAAACGCTTCCAATCTCCGAACTTGCCAGCAATATTCAATTTATTTTATTTTTACTATTTTTAATTTCCAAGGTTTTACACTTTTGCTGGCCTCGTGATACTATTACTTTTCCTACAAATCCTCTACTCTACTTTCATCTCCCTGTCTCTTCCTCCACAAGCCCCACCCACGCCACTGTCCTCACTCTCTTCCCATGGAATCTCACCGGAAAACCGCTCACCATCCCTACCGTAACCGCTCCGTCCGCCGTATAAAACCTAATCAATAGCCCATTCGTTTCATCTCCAGCTCTAATTTCTTAATTTCCCACCACATCAAAAAGAAAAAATGGCAGTGGTTTTATTTCACTCCGTTACAGTTGTTGCTCTCCTGATTTCTCTCTCCTTGTTTCTGACTCACTCCTCCACCCGAGTCAACTCAGAGCCGGTTCAAGACAAGCAAGCTCTCCTTGCGTTTCTCTCCCAAGTCCGTCACGAAAACCGCCTGCAGTGGAATGCGTCCGCCTCCGCCTGCTCTTGGGCTGGGATCAGGTGCGATGCGTCCCAGTCTTTCGTCTACTCCCTTCGTCTTCCTGGTGTTGGGATTGTGGGCCAGATTCCGCCTGACACTATCGGGAAGCTGAGTCAGCTCCGAGTTTTGAGTCTCCGGTCAAACCGTCTCTCCGGTCAGATCCCCGCCGATATCTCTAACCTGACTTTCCTACGCAGCTTATACCTTCAGAGCAACGAATTCGCCGGCGAGTTCCCTCCCAGTGTGCCTCGGTTAACTCGGTTAGTTCGTCTTGATCTCTCGTCTAACAATTTTTCCGGTCAAATCCCGTTCGACGTCAACAATTTGACTCACCTGACGGGCCTATTCCTGGAAAATAACAGTTTCTCCGGCAACTTGCCGAGTATTAATCCGGAGAATTTAACAGCGTTCAGCGTCGCTAACAACAATCTAAACGGCTCAATCCCTGCCGTTTTGTTAAAATTCCCGAAAGAGGCGTTTTCCGGCAATCTCAACCTCTGTGGGGGCCCACTCCAGCCTTGCAACCCGTTCTTCCCATCTCCAGCTCCTTCCCCCACCGAAACGACGCCGCCTCCCACACCCAAGAAATCCAAAAAGCTATCGACAGCCGCCATTGTTTTAATCGCGGTGGGGTCCGCTTTAGTAGCGTTCTTACTTTTACTCTTCCTGCTACTATGCCTGAGGCGGAGGAAGCAACGGAGGCAGTCCCCGAAGCCTCCGAAGCTGGCGGTGGCTTCAAGGGCAGTGCCGGTGGAGGCGGGCACATCGTCGTCGAAGGACGATATTACGGGTGGGTCATCGATGGAGGCGGAGAGGAACAAGCTAGTGTTCTTCCAAGGAGGTGTGTACAGCTTCGATTTGGAGGATTTGTTGAGGGCATCGGCGGAGGTTTTGGGGAAAGGGAGTGTGGGGACGTCGTACAAGGCGGTGCTGGAGGAAGGGACGACGGTAGTTGTGAAACGGTTAAAGGATGTGGTGGTGAGTAAAAGAGAATTCGAGCTGCAAATGGAAGCTCTTGGAAAGATTAAACACGATAATGTGGTTCCATTGAGAGCATTTTACTTTAGCAAAGATGAGAAGCTTCTAGTCTCCGATTACATGGCAGCCGGTAGCCTCTCTGCTCTTCTGCACGGTAAACTTTTCCTCTTTTACTATTTGACGGCAATAAAAAAATGTTTATTTTAACTTTTCGTTTTTTTAAGGGTAGTTAGATTTAATAACTTGTTTCAAGTTTCAACTCTGAATTTTGAAGCGCAAAAATGGTAGTAGCCTAATCTTTAATTTAGCTGTTACTTGGTCATATCGTATGCAAATCTTATTTTTAGTTGAATTTCTTTTGGTTATTTTGTTTGATAGGATTATTTGTTATTATTATGTGCAAAACATTCTTTGGAGTGGGGAGATAAGCATGTTGGTGCGCGTTTGGTTTAGTATTTATTTACTTTCTTCTGCTTTTTAACCTTACTGCCACTCGCATTATGACACGTATCCATGATCTCATGATTTATGCTCATGATTTATGTCGGTCCATTTTTTTTGTTAAATTGAAACATACTACTACTCCTGATAGGGAAAAGTAATTTGTCATCGTTTTTGCTAATGTATTCGTCAAGAATCCTTTTTCAGTCATTTCACATGCTCTCCACTTTAATTTATGACCAATTCTCCATCTAGGAATATGTGCCATGAAAATGCACTGTGGTTGTGTAATTTTCAAGCTTTTCTATTTTTTTTGGCTTTTGTGCGGGTGACCGGAACTGCCGGTGATGGTGTTGCAGGTAGTAGAGGTTCAGGCCGTACACCACTGGACTGGGACAACCGGATGAGGATAGCAATTAGTGCAGCGAGAGGCATATCTCACCTCCACGTGTCTGGCAAAGTGGTCCATGGAAACATCAAATCATCCAATATCCTGCTCCGACCCGACCAAGATGCTTGCGTTTCGGATTACGGGCTAAACCCATTATTCGGCACATCTACCCCACCCAACCGCGTCGCAGGGTATCGCGCCCCAGAAGTTGTAGAAACCAGAAAAGTGACCTACAAATCCGACGTGTACAGCTTTGGTGTTCTCCTCTTAGAGCTGTTGACCGGAAAAGCTCCGAACCAGGCGTCGCTGGGGGAGGAAGGGATTGACCTGCCGAGGTGGGTGCAGTCGGTGGTGAGGGAGGAGTGGACGGCGGAGGTGTTTGATGTGGAGTTGATGAGGTACCATAACATCGAGGAGGAGATGGTGCAGTTGTTGCAGATCGCGATGGCCTGTGTGTCGACGTTGCCTGATCAACGACCGGCGATGGGAGAAGTGGTGAGGATGATTGAGGAGATCAACCGATCCGGGGACACAGATGAAGGGTTGCGACAATCGTCCGATGATCCGTCGAAAGGATCAGACGGTCAAACTCCCCCCACGGAGTCAAGGACCCCACCTAGCGCCATCACACCGTAGATAAATTCGTCCTGGTTGTTGTTTGTTACACATGATGAAAAGTAAAAAAAGTTTTTTTGAAAACAAGGTGGAAAAAAAGACGATGCTGTGGTGGTGGCAGACGGTGGGTGGGGCCTCTCTCTCAAAATGTGCACACAGTGCGTAAGTAAACAGTGGTAAAAAAGTGCACGTGACTGAAGGATGAGGGGATTTAGAATGTCTTTTTAATTTCATTTTTTTTGTGCTTATTTTATTTTTTCTTAATTATGAGCAATGATTTTTACAGGTGGGTGGGGGATTTTAGGTGAATTGTTGGTTTGTGAAAGAGGGGGAGGAGGGGATGGAGTTCCATGAACTGATTGGAATTTTAACCATTTTATGGATTTTAGTTGTTTTTTTATTTTTTAATATTTTCTTCTTTCTTTCATTAATATTCAGATCTCTTGGTGAATATATGGAGTTTATCAGTTCACAGATTTCACTGCCTTTTGTTGTTTTTGGATCTTTTCTATATACCCTACCCCAAAATTAAGAAAAGTCCATTTTTTACTCTATCACACCTCTTGTTACGAGAAGAATCGAAGCCCGAATTCGAGACTATACTGGTATTTTGTTGTTTTGTTACTATGCTTTTGATATATACTCCCTCTGTTTTTTTTTAATTGACATTTTTGTATAGTAGGAAAACGTAAAAGAATGATCTTTAATCTTATTTTATTTCACATTCTTTCACTTTTACTCATAATTTCTACTCAAATTACCACATAATAATCAAATTGGGTTGATACATAATTTTTTATTTTTTTATTTTCACAAAATATATATTTTGAAAAAAATAAAATAACAAATATTATGAACAGTAATATATTTCGTAAAAAAGCATCAATTATTAAAAAATAGAGGGAGTAGACGTGGAAGAAGACTATTTTGTTAAATAACATAGCTGATGCGCCTTTAAAATTGAACTGGATTTTAAATTCCTGCCGATTGTTTTATTCCCAATATTATATTAGTAATAGTAAATTAAAACGATGCCAGGGTGCTTTGCGCATTGCGCATGCACTGTTGTTTATTCGACCGGCGAGGTGAAGTGGTGAAGTTTCAGTATGCTTTCTTTTTGGTGGAGCTGCTCACATGGAAACCAATGCAAGAATGCAACCCCTGTCATTCTCATTCCGGGGACAGGAGCGTGGCTACGCTGCATTCAACCTCACGATATAACAACGGAGCAACCTTCAAAGTTCTCCAATCTCAATCCATGGTGGTCCGGTGTGTGCGCCGTGGTGGTGGGGTACTATACCAATGATATACATTTATGGTGCCACGTGTCACGAAGAATTAAAGCAAGTGTTGTACTGACAAGGAAGGGTATGGGAAACAGGCTGGCTTTTTTCATTTTTATTTTCCATTTTTACTTTTATAAATTTCACTACATTTTTATTTTCTTTTTCTGTCAGCCGTTGATGGAGGAGACCATCACGGGACCCTACCCGTTGTGTTCAGCTTCCAATACAATACACAAAGTACACAATCCCCGTCCCATATTTGTCTTTCTGGCTATTCTCTCATGTACCCTTACATTACACGCCATTATTGGCCGGTCACGGGTAGGTAAGTAAACTGGTGGCAAATGGCAGTACAGTAAAAAGTTAACAGTAAAAAATTAAAATTAAAATTAAAGAAAAGTAGTACTCTCTTTTTTTTTTTGAACAAAGAAGAAAGGTAGTAGTACTCCTTATAGACATTGACTACAATAATTATGGCAAGATTTTCTTGCTCGTAGAATTTGACTATATAAACAATCTAACATATGACTCATTTTAGATGGCTAGTGTCACGAATTCACGATGCAATACTCAGACAAGCTT
>NBIL01075367.1:0-12007 GCA_002752925.1 Viola pubescens var. scabriuscula | reverse complement strand
CCCCCCCCACCCCCCATTTTCTATCAATTTTAAGTACTCATATAAACTAGTCCATTTTTTCCTATGGATCGAACCTTTTACCACTAGCTATATTTATTTGTTCCTAGTAGTGAATTGTAATAAATTTTATATTTGACGACCGAGGAATTTAACGACGCTTCGAGGCCCGATCACTCTCACAGGAGACCTAGAGGCTCGCTTCACCAAGAACTCCAAAGCTCACAAGCTTTATGACCCTACCCTTCAGATTTTTCATAGGGTCATGTCCATCAATTTCTATGGGAAGACCAATATGTCTGGTGCCCTATATAGAACTGAATTGTTTATCCTCTAGTGTTTGCAATCTGGTTATAGAGTCAGTTTGGCATATTGGGTAGCTAAGCAGTTTTCTGCTTCTAAACATAAAATGATCCTGTGTTCCCTGATTACCATGCTTGCATATAAATTAGGGAACATAAACCGTTCTACTGCCAAACTCCATGATTTTCATACTGCTCATAAGCTGCATGACATTAAAGCCCTTGATCAAATGGGATTTTTTCCATATGGAAAAAGGTATTGTTTGTTATAATACAGGGTGCACACTAAAGGATGGACGGATATTTGGACCAAACTACGCAGACACCTACCAGTTGGCCCCTCTGCAGATCCAGCCAGGCCAAGCAGCTGCAGCATCGGCTGAGCATGAGATTGACCAAGATGCTTCTTTTGGCCAAGTCCAAGGCCAAGAGCAGCCGGCTGCTCCCTCCTCTGTACCAGTACCTTCCCAGGATATACTAACAGCCCTTCTGGCAGAATAGAAGAAGACCAATGCCCTCCTAAAATCCATGCAAGTCCTAGGAACAATCTCTCACTCTGAACCAGAACATACTTGACTCCCTTCTCCTCCTACACAACAAGTTTAATGCACCCCATGCTCCAGCCCCCCTAGTACCCCACTTCCACACAGACACTAATTCTGAGTGACTTGCCCCAGGTGCCCAGGTCACATCTTTTCATTAATTTTTATTTGTGTACATACTATTATTTTACTTTTAATTTTATTTTGCATGATTTTTCTTTTGTGTGCTACCTTCCTCTCTCACATTGAGGACAATGTGTCAAATAAGTGTAGGGGAGGGGTTTTATATTTTTTTTTATGTGATTTAATTTTTGTGTGATTTGACTATTTTGAGTGATTAATTGCTTTTGCATGAGCTAGTTTAAATTTTTCCTAATTTTAGGTCTATTTTTAGTCTCCTGCATGATTTTTTCTTTTGATTTTTGAGTATTTTTAGGACTAGAATCTTGCATAATATGTGTTTTTCTATGATGCATGAAAACCAAACCCTTTGTTCTTCTTGAAATTTCACTTCAACACTTTAAATGCCATGACACTTCACTAGTCAAATCCATGTTTTATTAACAAGGCAACCTTAGTACAACATGTTCAATATCAGGAACTCTCACTTCTCACCACAGAACCATGATTAATTAGATTAGAACTCAATATGATCATTGGAGGAACACCAATAAAACTTTCTTGGCCAAGCAATTTACCAAAAATGATAATTTTTCGTCTTGACCAAGAAACATTGAACTGTCCAAACTATACAAGAGTTGTCAGTCTTTTTAATTCTGCACTACCTGTCGAGTCTTTTACATTCCTTGCATGTATGTGTGGACACCACCTGGAACCAACGGGGTTGCACGGTGTTGGTAATTCGGTACCATCACCTGTTAAATAGGCGAAACTCCCCGAAGTGCATTTAGCTAATCCCTTAAAACTAGGCCGAACAAGCTAAGCCGGGGGTGTCCAATACTTGAACTCTATATGTTTTATTTTCTGCAAGCAAAGGAATAAAAAGAATCAAAGAAAGCACTGCTAAAAAAAAATTATAAAAAGAAAGAATCTGTGCAATAAAGACTCCAAAGTGGGCAAAGAAAAGGTCTCAATGCAGACATGACTTGGCAATAAACTGTGTTTACATGTTTTATTTTCTATTTAATGTGTGTGCATTTTCTTGTGTCAACAACTCTTGTATCTTTTGGACTAATGGAAAGACACAATGAAAATATAATCCAATGATTTTGTTTCTCCACTATTCTCTTGAGTTTGAAGTTAATTGTTCTTGGTTTTATTGTGATGAGTGAGATGTTTCTGAGCATTGAACAGACCTTGTTAATCTAGGATTGATTTGAGGAGTGAAGTGTGTATGTATTTTCTATGTAGAGGTGATTTTTGGGTTGAACTAGGGTTGCTGGTTTTAATTTTTGTTTTGCATGTTTTGTGTGTTATATGCTTGGGGGCAAGCATCAGATTAAGTATGGGGGGGTTTGATTGAGCTAAAATTGTAGTGGTTTTACCACTAGTTTTCTTGCATTTTCGAAAGGTATTATATTGATTCCAGTATGAATCCTTTGATTATCGCAGGAAACAGATCTGAGAGGAAGTGAAAAAAAAATGGGAGAATAGAGTCAAATTTTGGACAAGATTGTGCAGACACCTTCTTGGCTGATTTCTTGACCAAGACGAGTCACTGGTTGGAATTAACTCATCACTGAAGACAAACATCTCTCTTGGCCAAGAGTGACTGATTGAGCCAAATTACAACAATATTTACCATATATTTCTCTGCCCTTTTAGAATGATATACTATTGATTTTAGTGGTTTTCATCCTAATTCTGCAGAAAGTACCTTTTGGAGCTTGATCAAGAGAAAGTAGCGAAAGAGGTGCATTTTAGGAACAATTTGCATAACTATCAGAATGAAGACCCAAGGGCTTGCAAATAAGCCATTTTTTGACCTCCCTTGACCAAGGAACCTTTCCTTGGCCAAGCCTCCGGTCCGAAAAGGAAAGTAATCTAGGACAACGATCTCGGCAGTCTAGCTAGTCATGCCCCACTGTTCAGCGATATTCATGGACGTGTCTAATGATGATTATCTTCCTATTCGAGCATCCTTCTACGAGGAGAAGATCTATCATTTAATTAAAATACAATTTCGATTTCATTGGGATTTTTGTTTCCCTTTTAGATATTGTCCCTTTTTATTTGCCTTAATTCTAGGAGAGCTAGACTATTTAAGTCTCTTCTAGGGTTAGGGAGAGATATGCATAGACTTGCCGATGTTTACCTTTGCATCGTTTTATCCTCTTATACTCTTGCTCTTCTGGCGACGGAAGATTAATAATAATTTCTATTCATAGTTTATATCATCTTCGACTGTGAGTATGCATAGCTAAATCGTAAACTCTTAGTAGAGGCAACTTAGGCATGAGTATGAGTATCGCATGAGACCTGATTGATCTTTAATAATTCTCGATTTGTATTTAACTGATTCCCTTGCTTAATCTTTGCATCTTTTGTTTAGTTTTGGATTTGGCCAATCCAGGATTCTACAGCAGTGCAACTGTCATTAGTAAGTTGACTATAAATTTAACTCTTGATTTATGCCTTGCGATGGGTGGCACATCAGCGACCTTCTTGGTCAATCCATCTACTAAAATAAACTATCTGGACAGACAGAGAACTTAACGGCATTAGCAGAAGACTCCTACTGCCATGACGATTATGAGCATTATCCACGAAAGTATTGAAGTAGTGCTCTGTTGTCTTGTCTTGTCTTTTTAGACTTCTTATGTGAGGAGGAGACTAATTCAGATACAATTTAGAGTTTTATTAGGATTTAATTTCTTTTATTTCTTTTAGAGATTTTATAGGGAGAGGGAATTATTTATACTCTCCCTAGGTTATTTGAGGAGGGGACTTGCTCAAAACTTAGTCCCTTCTCTGGTTTTTGTTCTTATTGCCGTTTACATACTCTGCTTGATACGATCCCAGGATGTATCATGCGTCAATATGGCATGATAGCTGCTAGGAGTTCTAATCGCATATGGACTCCCATACACCGACTTTGACAACTTGAGCATCCATGGTCAAATCAGAGTGATTCAAACTTTACTGGAACGATTGAGATGTCAGTTAATACTGGTCCAAATCCCAGCCCATTTGGACGGGTGGATCGTCGACAAATATATGATGACATTTTCGTTGACAGCAGTCCTACGCCGAATAGGACTCTCGGACGCATCTGGAGTTTCCATCCGATCCAATTCGGACCCGTAAGGCTTGGACCAGGGAGCAAGACGTCCTCCCCAAGTTGTAAGATGTTAGCTTTCGTTTGGGACATGTTTCAGCCCATTCCGAAGGGAAATGACAGTAGGAAAGACCAAGAAATTCTAGATTGGCCAAATCCAAAACTAATCAAAAAATGCTTTAGGATTAAGTACGAAATCAATCAAATGCAGATTTAAAGATTTACTAATGTCAATTCGGTCTCATGTAAAACTCAAACTCAAGCTTTGATGCCTCTACCAAGAACAGGAAAACTTAGCTACTCATGTGCAAAATAGAAAGCAAAATAATTCTTTTATTGAAATGATGAAAAATCTTCCGTCGTTGGAGGAGCAAGGTTTATGAAACTAAAACAGAGAGTAAACTGAAAACAACAAGATTCTTAATAAAAACGATGCTTGATCCCCCTAAACAAAACCCTAGGAAGAGTATAAATAGTTCTCTCTTCCTAGAATTTAGCTAAGGTGATCTCCGGATTTAAAGCCTAAAAGATTGTATCTTAAAGTGTATCAAAAACTCTCTTCCTCACAAAATAATAAAAGGAAACAAATCAGCAGGACGTGTCTCAATCAGCCTGTGATCAACGCTTCATCGTTAAGGCATGATCAAATCAACTGCGGGCGTCTCAATCCGCAATCTGCTCCTAGAGTTTCTCCATTGGTGAAGGATTGATCAAGACAAGATTTGTCTTGATCAAGAGAGGTCAGCTTCTGTTCTTGGTCAAGATTAGGTCCTTTCTCGTACCCAAGCTGGCTTGGTCAATAAATGCTCTTCTCCTGTCCCTTTTTCGCTCCTTTCTGCTCCATCCTCTTCTCAAAGTGTTTCCTGCAATAATCAGAGAATATCTA
The DNA here is from genome assembly GCA_002752925.1 of Viola pubescens var. scabriuscula. Classification (NCBI taxonomy): domain Eukaryota; kingdom Viridiplantae; phylum Streptophyta; class Magnoliopsida; order Malpighiales; family Violaceae; genus Viola; species Viola pubescens. The sequence continues at coordinate 7,042 of NBIL01075367.1, read as the reverse complement.
CTAGGAATAGTAGATTATCATACCAAAAACATTTTAAGCTCAATCAGACTCCCCACACTTGAATCATGTTTGCCCCCAAGCATAAAAGAAATAAAACACACAAGGAAATAAAACATGCAAAGAAAGGAAAGAAAGAAATCAGCAACCCATATCTCTAACTCAAACTCAAATTCAACACAGAGAACAGAGATCAATTCAAATATTTCTCAACACATACCAAATTGACAAAGCCTACTCAACAGCCATCAACATCTCACTCGTCACAAGGAATTATTTTTACTGCAGGAACAATAAGGAATTATGTTTACTTGTCTGATCAATCGTCTAGATAACGCAAGAATTGCTGACTCAAGCAGATGCGCACACAGTGGACAGAAAATAAAGTAATTAAGCACAAAATGCTACCATGTCATGCCTGCTAAGAGGTTCTTTTGATTTGCAAATCTTCTTTTCTTTTCCTTTTCTTCTCTTTTTCTATTTTTATTTTCTCTTGGAATAGTGTTTGTTCTTTTTGGGAAAACCAGTCCCCAGAACTTTCATCTTTGTCCAAATTTTTGTTCTTTTCATAGAGAAATAAAACATGTAAAGCTCAAGAAATGGACACCCCCGGCCTAGTTTGTTTGGCCCGGTAGTAACGGGTTAGCTAGATGCACTTTGGGGAGTTTCTCCTATAAAGGGGTTTTGACGCCAAACCGCCAACACCGTGGGTTCTAGGAAGTGTCCTCACAAACATGCAAAGGAAACAAAAGACTCTTAAGCAGTACAAAATTTAAGACTAGCAATTGCAATTGTCACTGGACTGTTTGATCAAGACAGGAACTTTCCACTCTTGGTCAAGAGGGTATTAAAGTATGTTCTTCCTAGAGTTCTCAAGTTCCAAGTTAACTAGTCCTAAGACACAATCATGTAAAAATGCAGGATCAAAACACACAAAACACAAAACAAGCACACAGAAACACAGAAAATCCTCTCCCCACACTTAGTAGACACATTGCCCTCAATGTGTGAGAAGGAAAAGAAAACAGGCAAAGATTATACAAAAGAAAAATAAAAATATATACAAAGGAAAGGAAAAACCTAGGGGTAATTCATCCAGACTTAGAGCCTGGGTCTATATTCATGCGGGAAGTAGAGGGGGCAGTGGGATCAAGGTAGTCAATCTTAGTGTGAAGCAGCTTGAGGGAGTCCAGGGTTGTTTGGCAGATAGCAGAGACTTGGAACATTCCTTCTTGTATTGTATTAAGTGTGTCGTTGTGTCACTAGAGGAGGTCTAAGATTTGCTGCTGCATCTGGGTTGGGTCCAGGGAGGAGGAGGCTTGGCCACAGCCTTGATTAAACTGGCGTAGTTGCTCTGTTTCTTCCCTTTCTAAGCGAGCGCGCTCCTCTATCCCTAGACAATTGCGCAGGGGAACAATGTCGAAAATTCCCTGGTGGACAATCCTAAAGAGTCGCAGCGCTAGTGGTGTTACTCCCGAGGCATAGACAACTTTGTTGTCTTGGATGCAGAAAAGGGTAGCTTGGAGGGACGAGAGCAATGGATTATATGTGTGCATGCCAACGCAGACACGCGCACTTCCTTGGCTCACACCAGCCTTAGCGCAGGATCACGAGCAAACCCTAATTCCTCAGCCCCCTTGATTGAGCCTGATTTGTAGTGGCTTTACCACTTATTCTCATGCATTTTTGAATGGTAATTCTATTGATTTCTGTTGAATTCCATGACAATTGCAGGGAACTGATCTAGGGAGGAATTGAGTAAGAAGAAGACAAATAGAGTCAAATTCTGGAAAGAAATGGATTTGGGCAGAACGGACTGAACCTTTCGATGAAAGAGGCATCCAAACAAGGAAGTCAAGATACGACTAGACCTTTCAATGTGTTAGCTAGCTCTGGTCCAATTTTGAAGCCATTTGGATGAGTGGATCGTCACCCCCTCAGCACGGACCTACAAGCAAACCTTACCCCGCGCGCGCACCACGACACGCTAACCTTAGGCCGCGCGCGCATCACAAGTAACCCCGCACACACCAAGGAAGGAGCTACAAGGCGTTTACGTATGAACGATATTTATCCCATGTAATAGACCTAAGTATAAATAATTAGAGATAGGCCTATTTTCACTTGTCTTGAATTTAGTGAGCAAACTCCTTTCAAAGACCAATACACCTTAGGTGTGGATTTAGGAACTTGTAGTCATCTTCTCCAAACGGTTGGGTTGCTCAAGATCTTTCCTTGAGAGGGTCAACCTTAGAAGAGAGATCCTCTTTACTATTTCGGCAATGTTGCCTTGGCTTGTTCTTAAAAGGGTTTGTCATAGTAAAGGGTTCAATACTTGTTGTTTGTCATCAATCAAAAGTAAGATTTCTCTTCATCTTTCCATCAAGCGTTCTTGCTACTTTTCATCATCAACCTGTCAAAGAGGGCTAGATCCACCTATTGCCTTGATTTTTTCGGTTTCAAGCTTCCAAAAAAGAACCAAACTCGTATCAATAAAGAATGCCAAAATGCCAAAATCATTAAAGTTTATCCAAACCCAAACAAATAGGGTGCCTAACACCTTCTCTATTTGTTAAAGTCCCCGAATTAAAGATGTCTTTTACGCAAACCGATGTGTTTTCTTCAAAACAAGTTGGGTATTGAGCCAAATTAGTCGTGTTTTATGCTAAATTGATAATTTGTCGATTTTTTCTTTAAAACATGATTAATCACAGTTTTCTTCGCTTTCCATGTTAAATGAAGTAGCAACTCTAGTTTTCCGCACCTGTTGTGCCTTATGAATTTGAGTCTAAACGTTTGTTTAATAAAATATTTTTTCACGAGACTTTTCAATAAACAAATAACTGAAAATAAAAATAGGATTTACCATTTTCACACAAAGTTAGGATTGAACCCATGACCTTCCTCATACGTCATATAAAAGGCATGTACTAACTAGTTGTCGTACAGCTTCTTTGATATTATTATTATTAGATTTTTTACCAGAATATATTATTATAATTAAGATGTTATTTTTTTTAAAGCATAAAGAAGATACTAAAACGTGTAGTAAAATGTAACTCCATGAAGGAGATCAGTAAAATGGTATAAACGAGAAGTTTATAAAGATTAGAATGTTCATGAAATAGAACCCTTTGAAAGATTAGTAAGTAAAGGCATATCTTAAGAACTAGGGGTAATAGTATTTAGTTCCCCTGAACTATTCCGAAAAAACAAACACTTCCCTTGACCTTCGTTTGTGTCATATTACCTCCCCTCATCTATTTTTTTCAAGCAATAAACCCATTTTGATCGATTTACCCCTTACCACTAGTTTCCACTCAATAATGTTCTAATAATAAAAAAATTACACAAACGAATAATTATTTATATTACAAATAGACTAGAACGAGAAAACGTCAGAAGAAAAAAATTATTTTTAATTTCAAATGTTGTTAAGAAATTAACCCATTCCTCTCTTTTTCTTGCGACGATAACAATACAGGGCAAACTTGATCTCAAATTTTAGGTCATACCAAATATCCTCATCTCAATTTTTTCATTAACTTTGCAATAATCTGGTAATGAATAATTAACCTCTCCATCACTTTCTTCATGAACTCTCAATTCTTTCCCACCCATAAACTCTGAAATGAATTATGTTATTAATACATTTTAATATAGATCTGAATTTAGATTCAGATCCAGACCTACAAAAAATACTATATTATAAGAAAGTTTATTATGAAAAAGAGATAGTGGTGTGGAGGGAACGTAGGAGGAAGCTGATGTAGAGGAGATGGAAAATGGTTAGGGGATTATGGATAAGACAGAAGAGAAGATGATGATGCACAAGACAGAGGAGAAAGCAGCGGTGGTGGAAGCGGACGGTGGAGGAGAAAGCGGTGGTGTAGAGGGTACAAAGGAGGAGGAAGCAGTGGTGTGGAGGGGATGAAAGAGGAGGAAGAAGAGGTTGCCTTGTGGCGAGGGTAGAAGAGGAGGTGGTGGTGATAAAGGTGAAGGAGATGGTGATGAAAAAAGTGAATGAGGTGGGCTTGAAGGAGAGATAGAGAGAAGCCGGTGATGATGACTAATGATTGATATTTTCCTTTTCTTTTCTTTTTGTATAAAAGATACAAAGAATTTTTTATTTATGTTACCAAGTACAATAGGTTTTTATAAAGAAAAATCTTAAACAACAAGTAATTTTGAACAAAACGGGTTAGTTGTTTGAAAAAAATAGACGATGAGAGGTAATATGACATAAATGAAAGTCGATTTAAATATTTATTTTTTCAGAATAGTCTAAGGGAACTAACCACTATTACTCCTAAAAATTATCATGAAAATTTTGGAAAATTTGGGAGGGGCTATGTCTCCCCTTAGTTCTTATTATCCTCCGCTTATGAGAGTAATGTATTGAGATTAGAAAGAAAAATGAATAGAGTAAAGTGAGATTTTTTAAAGGTACCGTAGGCTATAGCTATCCTTAATTTCTCTAGCACTTCTCTCGATAGCTCGATTAGGAAAAGACTGATAAGACCAAAATACCCTTCTAGTTAGGGTGTTCATCCGTCGATACCGAAATATTTCAGTAAAAAAAATTCAGTATTCGGTATATCATACTAGAAGTAATAAATATCATATCATACCATATATTATTTGGTACCGTTGCCAAACCACCGAAATAATTTCGGTACGGTAATACCGAATACCGAATCAAACTATAGGCTGAGATTTACAATGCAAAATCTGTTAATTTAATAACAATTAAAAAAACAGACATTCAAATGAAGTTTGATGATTTTCAAGCAAACAAAAGCAAATCAACAAAACAGTTCGGTAAAGTCAGGGTTAGAATCAAAGAAAGAAATAGGATTGTGGTATAAATATATGTAAAATCAGACGATATTACGTTAATACTGAACTGAAAAAATTATTTACCGTACCATATCGAACAAAGAATACAACAATATTTAGTCGGTATTTGGTAATATCATACTAAAAAAAAAAATTAAAAAGACTGACTGATTGAGCTTTAATTGCAATGTTTTACCACTAGTTTTCTTGGATTTTCGAATGGAATGCTATTGATTTCTTTGTAAATCATTTGATTATTGCAAGAAACAGCTTCAGAGAAGAAGGGAGTGCAATACAGGAGAATTGGGCATGATTTTGGGCAATATTGGAGCAGAAGGATTCTTGACTCTCCTTGCCAAGATAGATTCTCGCTTGACCAATCCCTCACTTTGGAGGAATCTAGATGAAGAGCAGCAAACTAGCGGAGCTGGCAGAAGGTTCTTTCCTGCCCTAACGACTGATAGCATTATCCTCGGACTGATTGTAGATGTATCCCGTTATCCCGCTTTGTCTAGAGTTCTTTTGTAAGGAGGAGAGTTTTCAAATACAATTCAAAATACAATTTAGATTTCTGATTAGGATAATTTTTTGGCTTTTAGCTATTTTCTAGGAAATGAGAACTACTTAGACTCTTCCTAGTATTTTTAGAGTGGAGTTTTACGGTGGCTGGAATCCTCTTCTCTGGTTTTCAACTTTGTTTTTTCTCCATATTCTAGCTCCTTCATAAACGAAGGATTTTTTATTAACTCGATTCATAGTTTATTTTTGCTTTCAATCATGAGTATGAGTAGCTAAGTACATTGTTCTTAGTAGAGGCGTATAAAGCATGAGCATGAGTTTGCATGAGACCTAATCGATCCTATTAATCTTTGAATATGCATTTAATTAATCTCGTGATTATTGATAACGTGTTTTCTGTTTGATATTAGACCTGATCACTCTAGGCTTGAACAGATCATGCAACAGTCATTCCGCTTGGCTATGGATTATTGACCAAGAGGATCGAAGTAGACACCTACGCACTGTCAGAACATTCGCGAAACAGTAGGGGGAAAGGTTAATCAAATCCAGTCCTGACTGACGCCCGAGGATACTCATTCTGGAGTTGTCTTCCTCTAATCGAGCATCAGCCAATTCAGTAAACCCTTTAACCAGCAAGGTGCTGGTTGGTTAGGCATCATCTCTAAGCGTACCTGAGGTGTTATTGATACAAGAGGGAAGTAGGGGTCATAGGCGTACCTTGATCCTATAGCAACTCTGTAGATTGAAGATGAATACCCATGTGTCTATGATTGTAACTCATGTCTCATTGCTGCCCAGCCTCTACTGGGAATATCTCTCTCATATTTGATTCTTGTTTCTGGAATTGCGTCTTGACTAAGGAAATCACTCTTGGTCAAGGCAGTTTTCTGTTTATTTAACTTCCAGTATTAGTTTTCTAAACAAAACCCCCAAATTCCACCTAAGTGTTATTTTCTAGTCGTCACAAGCACACACAAAATTATACCATTGCTCTTTGTGGATTGATCCTCTTACTTGCTATCTACAATTAATTTGTTATAGTAGTGAGTTGTATTTATTAATTATTTTTTACGGATTCGACAGCCATCAAATTTTAGTGCCATTTTCGGGGAGCTGAACTAAGGAACATAGCCGACTACCCACTCTTGCACCTACCACTAGTGGATCATGATTGGGCCATCAAAACAAACATCATTCACAACTTGAAGAAATTTCATGGACACTCCAATGAGAATCCCTATATTCACCTAAAGACTTTTTGATACGCACCCGTCGCAAGGTGCAAATCAAGAGTTAAATTTATAAGTCAACTTCCGACTGTAAACAAAATAGATTGGAGTACAGAGACAAGAGGATCGATCCACAGAGAGCAATGGACTAATCTTATCATTTTTTTGATGTAATTGCAAGTATTCCTAGAGACAATGTTAATGAAGACAAAGATAAAGGAAATACAAAAAAAAGTGAATAGGAGGAAATCGGCAGCCTTGGTCAAGGACGAGAGTATCCTTGATCAAGATTGCGAGAGTGATTTAAGGTGCTAACAATTAAGGAAGGTATTCCTAGTAGAGGCAAGACGGTCATGAGACATGAAATGCAATCATCGACACAAAGATATTCACATCAGAATTGCAGAGTTGTTATAGGATTTCGGTATCCCTAGTCCCTTCTTCTCTCCTTCTCA
>NBIL01075249.1:0-10114 GCA_002752925.1 Viola pubescens var. scabriuscula | reverse complement strand
CACTTCGAACTAAAGACGTTATACTTACTCGAGCAAAATTCTCTGTACAGTAGATCATCGATAAGCCGATAACTACGAGTACTGTCCAACAAGGAAACCCATGACGAGAGAGAGGTACAGAACAGGTGAGTGCAGTAGTAACAAGGAACCTGCTTTTCGTAGAGGAATCATCCTGGCATCCTTTAGAAGCCGAAAGATCACTTTCAGGAACTGGCGATTCATTCTAAGCCATCAACCTGTCATAGATTGCTAAGCTAAGATCAAACCCATTCAAAGTTGGTTTCTTTGGGCAAAACCAAACCAATCAGGCAGTTGGCTCCATTGGGTGGCGCAATAGAGAGCAAGGAACATGTCTCTTGCGAATAGGGAAGTATAAAGAGAAGCCTTGTCCACATGGAATTCACAGCTGGGATTTTGATTACTCCAGCGCATTCCCTCTGCTTCAAGTATGATATAAAATCCTGAAACTGCAGAAGCAAAAGCTTAGGCCAATTCAACCATACTACACAAGAGTGGGCCAATTCACAGGCGTCGAGCAATAAGATAAACAAATATACTCTCCTTTTTTCAGGAAATGGGCAGTCGTTATTAGGAACACTAAAACCAAAGCAAGCAAGTGAGATGACTTACGCCTTTTTGGTCGCTTGCAGAAGAGGGGATCAACTGACATACCTCCCTCTGCATCAGATGTCAAATACTTTGAAAATCATATTTAAGGCAGCAAAAAAGGAAAATGAGGACGAGGAGAAAAATAAAAACCTCGGGAACACTAAAACCACAGAGTGAAGAAAGCAATTCAGTATGGAAATGTTTTATGAACTCACTTTATGTGGAGGGGTACTTGTAAATGTTGCTTTTACATGCCGAAAATCTGTGCGTTTAGTCATATCAAGTTTAGCAGGCCATCTGCACCAAGAAAAATCGCAAAAGATAAGACAACTTTATCTTATCCAATGCAGCAATGCATAATCACAAAACAATGCAACCCTCACTCTGTAGGTTCAGAAATGGCACTTGAATATCTGCAAACACCAGAATCCACCCTCTGCACATAAATTGTACAGTAATGAACCCCACTTTTGCATAATGTGCCTTGCCACTGATAATTCTTTGTATGTGAAGAACTTCCTGCAATAACTGATTCTGCAACTGGTGGAGGTGGAGGGGGGGAACTTGGTGGAGGAGGAGGGGGGGATGATGGCAAAGGAGGGGGTACTTCAAGCAGAGGTGGCATAGAAGGTAAAGGTGGTGGAACAACAGGCATGGAAAACATCTGATCAAAATGCTGCATTGGAGCCTGCTGCATGTGTGAGAGCGGAGTCGCAGAAGCAGGTACAAAGGGAGGTGCAACAGTAGTACCCTGAAAACCATCAGGCATTGAAGCAGGTGGCATTGGATTCAATGGAGCATGATTTAGACTGTGTGGATCCCACGAACTGCTTGGTGGAGGGTAAACGGGTTGTGGGAATGGAGATGGCTGGAACTGGTGTGGTGGTTGAATTGGTGGTCCTGGAGTTCCCATCTGTAGATTGGGAACACATGCAGGTGCAGGATGCAGCTCAGTTTCATTTTTCTTATACATCCACATTTGATCAGCTGTGGCAGGAACGGCATGACCACCTAAAATAAAGAGTCAGTACTCACGCTGAAGGCAGGAAAACACACGTGGATATATAAGAGAACGCTAATACCATGGTATAAATCACCTGCTTGTGAAGGATCCACCGCCCCATAAGGATGTACAGCTTGAACAGCAGTCCCATGATTCTCTGTTTTCATTCCAGGGGATACAAGCTCTGTAGAGCTACCCTCAGGTTTTACAGGGAATGGTGCAACATGGTTCTTCCCTGTTTGGCTGTTCAAACAAAGAGGAAGTCATTTGTCATAAGGTTATCATCGACAAAGGCACAACAAGTTTCTTACAGTAAAATTAATGTCGAAAGCAATTGCAAGAAAATGATTACCATAATACCACTAACTCAGACAAGGAAACTTGAAATACACCAATTACCATAGATCAAGTAATAATCAAGCAATTGCAGGGGAAACAACAAATTCCAACCAAATACTTGTACAGGATAAGAAGCAATCATCTTTTATGTCACACTCTAGTTTGTATTAAAAGAGACTTTCAAGAATACATTTGTAAGATGAAAACTTTATGGACTTATCTGTACTTTATAAAGCTAATTGTCAGCTTGTGAAGCACACACATCGAAATAATCAAAACTAGGATAACCAACTATGAAATTAAAATGGAATTCAATTTCTCAAGGAAGAATCGAAGAAGTTATCACCAAAATCACTTAAATAGAATTCAAACCTGAACTCAATCAGAAAGAATATTCCTGGACAAGCACGGAGATTTTTCAGAACCGTAACTGCAGTATCAACATTGCAGCATTCGACAAACCAACCGCAGCCCATTTGTGTATTCCCTCGGATCAACCTAACTACTGACCCTACATTAGCAGTAGCAAGGTTGCAAATGGTCATTAGCTCATCATCTGTGAGAAAAGGGGAGCTAACATTAGAAAGACAAATCCAAAGTGTGCTCGATGGCACTTGATCCACATCCCATGTAGAAGTAGGCATGCTGTTTCCAGATGTATAACTGTCGAAGTAATTTGGATTTCCAGTGATGTTATATTTTGAACGTAATGAAGCCAGTAAGGAAGATAAATGAGAAATCCTATTCCTACAGCTGTCAGCAGGACTCTCTGGCACAGTTTGAGCATGAGGTGATTCAAATGAATTGCCCATGTTTCCAGGGTTATTTATCCTGACCTCAGAATGGATTGTAGCCGGTGCTGGCCTTGCACTCTCCAACTGAGGCATGTGGTTACTTTTTCCCATTCGTTGCTGCCTGAGATGTGCCATAACAGTAGCAGCTTCTTCAGGAGTTTCAAATTCCATCATTAACGCTCCTTCACTGAAAAGATCAGTCACCATATTAGGACCCTTGTAAAGAACTTTACTAGATTCATGCAGAATTTCATCCCTTGCCCATTGGCTTGAAATACTTCCAACATAAACATGACAACTAGAGCCGATGGCAGCACCACCCATAGAACCTCTAGTTCCCAAACCTGTATCCATGAACTTTATTCGCCAGGGAAACTGGTTACGCAAATATTCACGAGCCCTTACAGCATCAATTATGTTCCTGTACTCCACAAATGCAAATCCTTTGATTGGAAAGAAGAAAAACTGTTCTATAGGACCAAACCTCTCGAGCTGAAACCTTGTATGACCTTCAGAAGCATCAGGGCCTAATGAACCTAACCAGAGCTGTCTAGAGGCAGAAAAAACATTCAGTGCAGCTGGGTCCCCATCGCAGAACCAGACAAGCTCATTTGTAGAACCAAGTGGAGTGCCCAAATGATGTTTAGGAGAAACAAAATCATTACTCGCAGCTCCACCAGTGAACCTCAAGCTAGGACAATTGAAATCCATATTCGATGCTGCGTTCTTGTCATTGACAATATGGTTTCTACCTTCAAATGAATTGCTCCTGAACTCTAACGGCGTTCTCGATACAGGTGAAAGGATCTGCTGGTTCATAAAGTCTCTAGGTAAGGAAGACCTTCTTTTTTGCAAACAATCCCCTTGCTCATTGATGTCAAAACTCATTGACCTTGACCAACCATTATCATGACTAGTACCTGCACTCAAGAGAAAATACGAAAACTGTTGACTCCACACCAGGTTTTTCCTGAAACAAATGTTAAAGTTTCCACCATGAACATTTAACTTACCGATTTTTCCTGATGGTTCCCCAAAAGTTTCATGTCGATTAGAGTTCCAAGCTGCCGAGTACTTGTGATTATTAAACTTTGACGGAGTGGAATTATCTTCATCACTGTCCAGTAGGCTGTCATCTAGCTTATCAAGTTCCTCAAAGGATTTAAGGGTTCTTTCTAAAGCCAATCTAATATCGGATGCAGGTATAAAAGAAGGCATACTACACAACCTCTTATATTTCAAGTAAACCCAGCTCCTCAACGATTCATTGTTGCTGAGAACCTACATAAAGGTAGCCTCAGTTCAAGAAAATGATGCATAATCAAATCAGCTATATTAAACTCAGGGTCAGATAAACTCACTGTTCTCACCATTCAATTAACTAGGGGATCTACTTGATATACAAGTGAATCTTTATCCAGAACAGTTAACCTCATTACTACAACAACAACAAAAATACTCTGCACAAGTTGTAAACCAGTAGGACCAACCATATACTATCAGAATAACGGATACTATGAAATATGTTGAAGAGTCCTACAAGAGAGGGAAACAGTCAACAAAACTATAGTAACTCTCCTATTTTTCTAATGAAATGTACCATACTGGTGTGTAAAAGTTAAACATATTACCAAGTGAAACAAGCAGCTTTTTGGTGAAGAAGTATTTATGGGAGCACATTTTCCATCTGATAGCAACTCCTGGCTTTTGGGACTCTTTCCATCACTGTATTTATCCGAAAGAGGCACAGTAACATTATGAAATTCACGTGTCAACTGAGTAAGAAAATACAATCCTTTTTGAGTTCCCTCCTGGCCAGTGGTGTTGAAGAGCTCAAAACAAGCTGCAAACAGCTTTTTAGGTTGAGTAAAAGAAAGCCAGAGCAGACTTAGTGCACGGAACTTGGACAATTTAACAACCGAAGATGATTCCTCTTCATTTGAATACTTCTGCTTCAACTCAGAAAAGAGCTCAACAGAATCTAGAATCTTGCAAATATCCTCATCAACAATCTGAAAGATATCCTGTCCTTCAAAGGATGACACATAAAACAAAAGCACATTCTTGAAAACTGTGGAACAAATGCCTCGCATTACAGATGATGCTGAAGCCTCTGAAGAGGGAACTCCGCAGATATCAGTTAAACCAAAAATACAGGCTTTAGCAATCTCAAATGCAACACCGTCATAATCCTCTCCCCTATTTATCACACCCAGACTCCAGTTATGCATATTGATAACAACTTTCGTTGCAGCTTCAAGAGCAGTCGGACAATAGGATGCATATCGAGGAATAAGATCAGCCACTATACGTTGTACACTAGTACAACCTGCAACACTAGCAACATACATACATCACAACAGATACATATATTTCAGAATCAGCTTCCAAAATCGAAGGGTAACAGTAAAAAAGTAAATAACAGAAGAAAGTGGTCACCTCTGGAAGCGGTGATGAGGGAGAGATAAGCTTGCTCGAGGTCGGGAATGTGGCGTGGCTCGTTTTGGGATACACAAAACTTTAGGCGCTTGTAGGTATCATAGACTGATTTAATCTCGTCTCTATTTCTCCGTCTTGCAACAATTTCATCTTGGGAAAGTGATGGCGGTGTTGCCGGTGCTGGTGCTGGCTCTGCTACTTCTGTCCGTGCCTCATCTAAGCTCTGTGGCGGCGGTGGCGGCTGAGGGTGTGGTGATTCTTGTAAAGCATCGGAGAGCTTCCGCTTCTTGAGCGGCTGCTCCGCCGAGTCCATGAGGTTTAGCGAGAATTCGATTGGGTTTCTGTCGGGGCAAATGACGATGAGGAAATCGGAAACTACGAACGTGCCCCTTGCGGTGGTTCTCGGATTCTTTTGAGTGAACAACTTTCCTTTAAGCCTCCAACCGTCCAAAACCAACGGTTTCACAAATAGGCGTCCTTTTCAGTGAGACGCCTTTTTGCTTCTTTTTAGGAAGACGTCCTAAACGCATCCCTTTCAAACGTGTCCTTACTTCAAAAATACATCATAAATACTTAGACGTATTAAACACGTCCTTCGTCAAATAAGTCCTCTCGGTCCAGGTTTTGACCTTCAAAGCTCAATATTGAGCATATACGCTTGAAATTCTGCCATTTATTGACGTTTTGACAAAATACGTCTAATTTTGACCATTTAGACGTAAATTTAACAGTAAATTTAAATTAGTTTTTAAATATTTTTTAAAGTTTTATGTAGAATTATAGAGGGTAGAAGAGGGAAGCGAGAATGTAAAATATTATGTGCGTGTTTGACCCTCACTTTTAGCTGCTTTGCTTTAAAGTTAGGCAGGTAAAAATAACACTACAGTATTTTGTTAGACTATTTTAGTTGCTTAACTTTAAAAAAAAAACTGGAGAAACATACTTTTAGAAATGGAAAGTTGCTTATTTGTATTGGATTAGCATATCATTTATATGATTTTTATAATATAAAAAAAATTTCATCAATAATTATAAATATTAAATAGCCTTGTTGGGCCTTCTCATTGTCCGATCCATTTGTTCTTAGTGGACTGACTTCGGCCATAAAATCCAAGTCCAATTCCCAGGAAGAGTAATGTGTAACTCGACAATATTACGTTAGTTTCGTCTATACACGCCTGATTTTAACCATTTAGACAGCGTTAACTAATTAAATGTTCAATGAATGTTCTTAGATAATAATGAGTTTAGTAGTTATCCCAAAAGAGAAATTACACTACCTGGATTCATAATTAATAAGGCTGTAGTAAGATTCCACAGCTAGGAAAAAAGATTTGCACGCAATGCACGTAACTGGATAAGCACAAAACCCTGTATATATATATACCTATTTGCAATTCACTACTCCATATTATTTTGTCACAAAACCCTCTCCGTATACTTATTTGCAGTCTATTTTTTTCTCTTTAAATCTTCAAAACTACACCTAGCTAGCCATGTTATCAAAAACCTTTGCTTTTCTTGCAGTCTTTTGTGTACTAGTTTTTTTAGCTTGCTTAAATCAATCAATATTCGCTAACTCGTCACATTTCTCTGTAAAAAAATTGTTAGGACGCAAGAAAGGAGATAAGGTGCAAGGTATCTCTAACCTAAGAAAATACCTTCATCATTATGGTTATTTAAAAACCTATCACCTAAACAACTCTAGAATTGACCTTAATTATTTTGACGAGGATGTAGAAACTGCCGTAAAAACGTACCAAATCAATTTCAATTTGAGGCCAACAGGGGTGCTCGATAACGCGACGGTGTCTCTAATGGACATGCCGCGGTGCGGGGTCCCTGATATCATTGACGGTAAAACTAGAATGAACGCTGCGAAAAACTATCACCTATCGTACGCGTTCTTTCCTGGAAAACCGATATGGAGTAAAAAAACTCTAACGTGGGCGATAAAACCCGGGACAAGAAGGGATGTAATTGAACCCATGACAAGATATGCTATGACGGCATGGGCAACATTTGTGCCTCAATTTAAGTTTATTTTTCAAGATGAAGACATAACAAACGCAGACATAGTGATTTCTTTTGACAAAAAAGATGGTCCAGGGAAGATACTCGGATGGGCACAAGCACCAACGGGTGGGCATTTGCACTTTGATCAAGATGAAGATTGGACGTACGGCGCCGTTCCAGGTAAAATGGATATGGGAAGTATTGGCTTACATGAGATGGGCCATATTCTTGGGCTTGAACATAGTTCAGATCCGGATGCAATCATGTGGCCCAAGCAGAAAAGAGGAGTAGTCAAACATCCGGATTATGATGATTTCCAAGGCATTACAGCTTTATATCCATCTTGATCAAAATAAAATGTATGCTTGTTTTTCTTTAATGCTCCCTCCTCGGCTTTTATTATGTCTTTTTACAATAGAAAAATTTTATAGGATAATAATCTTTAATCTTATTTTATTTCACATTGTTTAATTTTTATCCCTAATTTTCATTCAAATTATCACACCATCATCAAATTAGGTTGATTCATAAAAAAAATTATCATTTGCACAAAATATATGCTTCGGAAAAGATAAAATTACAAGTACTCGTAACAGTAGAAATCCGTAGGTAAACGACATATAATAAAAGACGGAGGGAGTATGATATTATTTTTATGAGTTTCTTAATAATTATTTAGATGTCCGAGGATAAGCATTGGGCTTACGGCATCGTTTCGTGTTTATGTGCATTTTATTATTATTATCAGCGATTTTTATTAATAAATATTGCCATCAATAATTGAATTTAGTTTCTCATAACATTATTTTATCTTTTTCACATTCTCTTTTAATTTCTCAAACATCTCTATTTATAACAAGCATATATTTTTTTCATTTTTTTTTGCTGCTGCATGAATTTCTTTGAGAAAAAAACCAACAAATATTGAAGGATATTTATTTTCTATAATTACAGGCTTATTTCCAACTTCAGAAAATGGATTAATGTATAATTACGCCCTTTTTTAAGTAATTAAGTTTACCTACAAATCATTTTTAAGAGAGAATTCAAATTAGTTTCTTTCCTCAACTGAAAATGGGTTTTGTGTTTGCGCAATTTTCTCAAATAGAGCAGAGGATTGAAAATCCTCGGTGTCACCGGTTCAAATCCAGTTCCTAACACACGATTATGATATTTGCGCAATTTTCTCAAATAGATCATTTTGTTTGTCTAAATATCTCAAATAAGTCCAATTGTTTTAAATTTTTAATCAAATCATTTTAAAATTTTATTTTTTAAGAAACTATTTGAGACACTTATAAATATAACAACCTAGCTGTCGTGTAGTAAAAAAAAAATTATAATTATATTATTCGGGACTTTTTTTTATAAAAAAAAATAGGCGAGTTAATGGGTTATATACCAGCTACCTCGTTGGGGCCTCATTATTTTCCGGTCCATTCATTTTAATTGGACTCTGTTGGGACATCCAAGTCCAACTCCTCAATAGATTCAGTATTGGACCATTTTTGGCCCAATAGATAAATCAACCCTTACTTGTTTCTTCTTCTTTTTTTAATAAAAAAAATAGAAAAAAAAATCAAAATCATTAATGAGTTTTTTTAAAGGAAAATCATCAGTCAATTCATTAATTACTTGAATTTTTAGTCTCATTCGTCCAATTTTATTGAATGGTTCAGATTTTTCTAACATAACTGGTCATGTTTAAGGAAAAATTAGAAAATTTAAATCACGGATTATTACCGGATTTCATTCTAATTCCTAAATCTTACCATTGTGTAGAAATAGAAAACAATCAATCAATGCTATATCATAAATGGATCTTTTTAATTTGTTGTGATTTTCTTTGCATTTGAAATTGATTTGCTAATTAAAGATATAAATGATTTCATCTCATGAGATGATTCTATATGCATTTATAAACAGGCTCCAACTCGAGAAAGAGTACAATGTTATAGGGTACCTAAAAATCATCATATCTTCCTCACGGAAATGGACTCCAAAACTCTCTCTCGTTTTTCCACTATCACTATATGCATTTGTCTCATAACATCCCATGCCGCCGGTTCAGCACACCAAAACGTTCAAAAGAAGCCACCACTAGAATTCATTAAAGAATTGCAAGGATCCAAGAAAGGCGACACGGCGGAAAATATCCATCACCTGAAAAGATACCTTCACCATTTTGGCTATCTAGACCAAAAACATTTACAAAATTACAGCTCCGAAGATGGTGCTCCAAACCACAATAATTTTGATGAAAACGTAGAAGCCGCCATCAAAACCTACCAAATCAATTTCAACCTGAACCCTACCGGAGTGTTAGATCAAGAAACTACATCCCAAATGATGAAGCCGCGGTGCGGAGTTGCTGACATCATCGACGGCAAAACAAGAATGAAAGCTGCAGGTAGTTACAACATTCAATACAGAATATATGAAGGATATAGGTTGCCGAAAGAAAAAAAAGTACTAAATTGGGGATTGGAGCCAGGAACTAGAAGGGATGTGATTGACCCGCTTAGAGATTTTTCGATACGAGCCTGGACCGGCGTGGCACCTTTTGTGTTTAATTTTACGGACGAGGATCTTTCCAATGCGGACATCCAGATAGGTTTCCACGGAATTAATTCGTCAAGATACCCATCGGACGGTCCGGGCGGTACGGTGGCTTTTGCAATGGAGCCCACGAATGGCACGATAATATTTGACGCAGAGGAGACGTGGTCGCTAAGCGGGGAAGCGGGAGGGTTTGATGTTGGGACAATTGGGTTGCATGAATTAGGGCATATCCTAGGGCTTTTTCATTCCTCAGATACGGGTGCTATTATGTACCCTACAACCCCAAGAGGAGTCGTCAAGGGTCTGAATCAGGATGATTATGATGGCATTAAAGCATTATATGCCTGATCTC
>NBIL01075207.1:0-15004 GCA_002752925.1 Viola pubescens var. scabriuscula | reverse complement strand
AATCCAACGGTTGTGATGAGATGGAGATTTAAAAAAGTTTTAGTATTTATTTAATGGTTCGACCTATCAGTATGAGCTATCTCGCTAAAAATTGACAAAAATTTGAACGAAAAATACCAAAATACGAAGCAAAATGCAACAAACGGAACGACACGAGCCAAAAATATAAATTATGAAAAAAGAGGGAAAGTTCGATTTATAGTTCGAGCAAAAAAACATTAAAATGCGAAAATAAGCTTGGCAGACTGACTTTGTTAATTTAACATTTTTTTCCTTCTACTAATAAACTTTTTAATATTGTTATAAATAAAATGTTAATTATTTGTTTAGAAAAAAAGATTAATTTATCAATAATGTAAATAAATAACACTAAAAATGACTTATGCCCTTTATAGTCATTTTACACTCAAACCATAGTTCCAAAAGCAGTTTACCAAACACCAAAAACAACTTCTCGTTTCTCACAGCACTTTTAAGAAATATTTACTAAACAGCACACTGCTTTGCGCAGAAGTGTTTTTCCCACAACACTTTTATCCATAGTATTTTTCGGACCAGAACCGGAACGCCAAACAGACCCTAAGTGCAGCAGCTTATTCCAGATAGTGAGTTTTATCGGGGAAAAAAGAGGAATCGTTCGATATCATTTCTTTTCATTAATTTGTACTCCCTCCGTTTTCGAATAATTGTCACTTTTCTACGTTTTTCTACTATTTGAAGTACTTGTCATTTTATCTTTTTTCGAGGCATATATTTTGTGCAAATGATTTTTTTTTTTTTGAATCAACTCAATTTGATGATGGTGTGGTAATTTGAGTGGAAATTAAGAAAAAAAATGAAACAATGAGAAATAAAATAAATCCGTAAATCAACGGCTTACGTTTTTTTACCATTCCAGAAAGTCAATTATTCAGAAACAGAGGGAGTACAATTTTTGGTAAGAAATTGAGAGGAGCCGGACCTCGGTAACAACGTTGTGTCATTTTGCACACTACACATCATAAGTCCGTTACATCACCAGAGTTCGGACAAGTGGTAAAATGGTAAATAGGCCGTTATAAAAAATGTAAAAAGGAAAAGTTGAGTTGAAAACAGAGAAAAAAAAAGCCTTTTATCAAAAAATAAAAATAAAAATAAAAATAATAAAAGAAAAGAAAAGAAAAGAAAAGAAAAGGCAAGCAAGCAAGTCAACAAAACCAACGCGTAGTCGTCAACAAAGAAAAAGGAAAAGGAAAAGGAAGAATTGAAATATAGTGCGGGTGTTTGGTTTGGCCTTTCTGCTGGGTTTCTTTCTTTTGTACCCAAAAAACCAACAGAACATACCAGAGGAAAAGCAATGGATGAGAAAGCAGGAAGCAGTCTTGGCAGCTCTCTGCTGGTACCTTGTGTGCAAGAATTGGCTAAGGAACCGTTGATCACTGTCCCGCCAAGATACATTCGCTCAGCCCAAGAACCTCCTCTCCTTCCTCTCGATGCTTCCCTTCCTCAGCTTCCAGTTATCGATTTCCAGAGGTTAATTGGTCATGATTCCATGGAATTTGAACTGGCCCGCCTCCATTCCGCTTGCAAAGACTGGGGCTTTTTTCAGGTAACATTGAGAACTAGAAAAACCCATTTCTCTCCTATATATGCCGTTTGTGTCAGAATTGAATTCTATTTACTCACTGTTGTTTCACTTGTTTTGTTTGCCATTGGGTCTCTTTTTCTCTTTTTTGCCTGCATATAAAAACTGGCCAAGTGGCTAGATCTTTCTTGCTTGGGATCAATGGTGAACCTTTTTTCTTAGATAAGTGTTCCCACCGGACCAGCTCGTGATAGGGTGTATGTCGGCGTCATTTCTTGAAAGTAACCATCCTTCAATGGGTGTTGTTGTCTAACCAGCCTCAAACTTGTTGCTGAATGTTTCCAGTTGGTAAACCATGGAATAAGCTCTTCATTGTTAGATAAAATGAAGACAGATGTCCAGGATTTCTTCGACCTTCCGCTGGAGGACAAGAAAAAATTCTGGCAAAATCCAGGCGAAGTAGAAGGTTTTGGACAGGCATTTGTTGTGTCTGAGGAGCAAAAGCTTGACTGGGCTGATCTTTTCTTCTTGGTCACCCAGCCAGTTCATTTGAGGAAGCCGCATTTATTGCCAAAGCTCCCTCTCCCTTTCAGGTGATTTGAGTGCATTCGTTGGTTTTTAAGTGCTTGCAGTCAAATGTGTGTTAATTGTCTCTGAGGAAGAATCTCTCTCCATGTCCAGAGAAACCCTGGAGAGCTACTCCTTGGAAGTGAGAAATCTAGCCTCAGCTATCCTTGAAAAGATGGCTAAAGCGCTAAATATCAAAGCAGAGGAAATGAGGGAGTTCTCTGGAGGCATTAGGCAAACAATGAGGATGAACTACTATCCACCATGTCCTCAACCAGAGAACGTCATTGGCCTTACCCCTCATTCCGATGCCACAGGTCTCACCATTCTTCTGCAGGTCAATGAAGTTGAAGGTCTCCAGGTAAGGAAAGATGGGATGTGGATTCCTGTAAAGCCCCTTCCAAATGCCTTTGTTGTCAACATCGGCGACATCTTGGAGGTAAACAGTTCTTTTTTAATTTAACTTAATACATTAATGAAACGCTATTCCACAAATTAACAATTTGTTTACTGATAATAGATAGTTGTGGAGCTATGGGCGTATAATGGTTGGTAGAACTAGAGCTTATAACATAGGTGCTGGTGTGGTTTTGGTGGCTTTTTGGTACTTGATGTTTTATGTATTCTAAGAAAGTTAAATGAGGTATCTGATGCACTTTGTGTGTGTGTCTATATTGCAGATTACAACTAATGGTGTATACCGCAGCATTGAGCATCGTGCAACTGTAAATTCAGAAAACAAGAGACTTTCGATCGCCTCATTCCATTCACCGAGGTATGATGGTGAAATAGGCCCAGCACCCAGCTTGATCACAGAACAAACACCAGCACTGTTCAAGAGAGTCGGAGTGCAAGAGTACTTCAGGGGCCTATTTTCTCGTGAACTTCGTGGAAAATCATACCTTGATTCCTTGAGGATTCAGTACAAGACCTAAACTTATCTGACTCTCTTAGTGTACAATCCCTGTCTTGCTGTTATGTAGAGAATAAGATGTAGAAAACAAAAACAAGAAAAGGCTCTGGAAGTTAACAGAGTAGCTATGATACCTGCAATAATCCATTATACAGTTTATGTATATATGGAGTCCTCAAAACTCAGCCTTTTCGTGGAGAGCTCATATTTTCTTCAGTGTACAAGACTGTCTCGCTGATAGTTTCGTCATGTGAAATATATAGTTGTTGTATCTTGCAAGATCAGTTACGAACTAACCGAAACTTCATCAAGTTACAATTAATCAACAGAAGCATGATTCGTAGTTTGAACAAACTTCTATCAAACTTCTGAATGTTCCATCAATTTCCTGACCAGCTCCTGCCAAAGTTGAATAGAGTGGTAGAAAAGAAAAAGAAGAAACTATCTAATAGTAGTTTGCACAACATCCTTGTAAAACTAAAAATCACATTTTCTTCCATGTGAGCAATTTTCACCATAGTGGAACGACAAAAATCAAGAACCAGGTCATATTTCGAGCTCCCTTTTCATGAGCATTGTGCACCACATTTCGACCACGCCATATCATAACTTACAGCGATGAGTTTTGTAGCCCATTGTTACTTCTTGTAAAACTAAAAAGAGTTCAGTCTCGAATTTTAGTTCAAGCTCTGTGTACTTTATTATCATTATTATTATTATTATTATTATGTACACAAACTATTTTGGACTAGCTTGCATCATTACTACGTCTACTATTATATATTAAGTCAATCCAACCTCCTCCCCCTATAATAGATAATAATAATAAAAAACAGATACCGTGGAAACTTATTTTCATTTAACATAATTCAATGATTGATTGCTGAATGCTGATATATATTACACGAGCATGAATAGAGAGAGACAACACAAGTATGGCCTACACCCCTTGAAAACCCCATGATTCCAAAAGAACCCAATTTCACCCTGACCCTTTTTTTATCCTCCCTCAACCGACTACCACCGATCGAATCCCCGGATACTTCCCTGTCCACCTCCTCCTCCTCCTCGAATGACTGATTGCATATTTGAATTGCAGAACGCCCCTCGAAACCAAACTCAAATAAACCAACCCACAACCTAAGACGACAATCCATACTGAACAGCTCCCACATTCCTATGAGCAGCAACAGCAACTGCGGCAGCACCTACCACACCAAACTGAGATTGTGCCTGAATCAGTTTTGCATCGATAGCAATTCGCTCGTTCAGTTGTTCCACATTCGCTGGAGGCTGGTAGTACGGATTGGCGTTCATATCAACAACCATGCCAGGAGCTGCTTTTGCAGCCATGCTACAATGTGCTGCTGGTTGTTGTTTGGCTTGTGTGTTATGCTTCTCTGACTCAAAGGTGGCGGGCTTGTCTTGCATCACAGAGTTGGTCCTGAAGAAGCAGTGCGGGGTGGTGGCAGTCTGTTGGGGAAGGACTGCATTTCTATAGAACATCCTTGCATCATAACTGTCTTTCACGTTTCTACCACTCTCACATGGTAAAACAGAACCAACCACTCTACCTGGCTTTGCCGCTGTACACACCCAAAAACAGAAAAAAAAACAGTTGAGCAATTACACTGAAGAACAAACCAAGAAGTATCCAAGAAGGGGAGAACAACTCCCAATTGATAATAGGTATTCAATACAATGAGCAAAAACAGATGGACAGAACAGCTAAACCATATTATAATGTCATGTCTAGCACAGCAAAATCCCACTTGAAAGAAGTATGCGTACACAGGAATCACATTTGTCTAATGAAACTGACATCTAACAAAGCAAACTCTGGAAAACATAGCGCTCATTTCCATTTCTAACCAAGAAAAAACACTGTTTGCATAACCTTTTAGACTCGACTAGCAGGTTTCGAACAGAGCCAGAAAAAGAACACGGGGTTATACCTGTGGGCACCCGGGGTGGTGGAGGTCGTGAAACCTTGGAAGGATTTCCAAAAAATGAATCTGTTGCTCTAGAATTTTTAGCTTCTGTTGCTTGCCGGTTGTCATATGAAGTTGAATTTGACTGTACAGGAGGAATTGTACTAGAATGAACAGTGGACCTGGGAAAAGGAAAACAGGTTTGAGAAAATCTGTAGCAGAAAGAAGATGGGTATGCAAATAACCTTATTATGCTTTATACCTTATAAAATTTAGAGATATAAACGCTTCCATAAACTAGAAAGACTTCTACAAGAAGGGAAAACTAATAATTGAGACAGCTAAATTTCATATTGAACAAGGCCATACCTAGGAAGGGAGACATGTTTCCTCTCTAAAGGAATCACAGGACCACTCCTGCCGCTATTTTCTTCAAGATATGCAAACTGCTTTCTAAACTGACCTATAGCACTGCACAGAAAGTACATAATTAAAACATAATTATTAAAAAACGAGAAAGATCTGAAAGGTAATAGTTTCATTTAAAAAAAAAGATGAGCCAAGGAGTAGGAAGAACTTAGAACCTAGGATACATAAAGTTAGTCCCTTCACTTCCATTCATGTAGTCCTTCAGTAGCTGCGGGTGGTACTCCAGTATTTCACGGTATAGCAGTTCGCGGATGTCGTCCTTCGTCACCCTACGCCTCTCAAATTCAAACTCCAACTTTGAGATTGGTTGACAAGAGGGTTCTCTCTCGATTCTGGCTAGGCCTCTAAAGTAAGGATCCAACAATGCCTATTGAACAAAAATGTAATATATGAATAAAAAATCTAGAATAGAAGAGAGAGGCAAACTATAAGCACTACATATCTATCAACACGAAGGAAGCATCAAGAAATATGATGAGAACACCTACTTGTTCAGCAGTTGGTCTATCTTTTGGATCAAATGCCAGCAGCCTTTGCAATAGCTTGAGTGCTAGAGGATCTACATTTGGAAATTTCTGTGCAAACAGCACGGGTTGTTTCTTCCTCAT
Source organism: Viola pubescens var. scabriuscula (assembly GCA_002752925.1). Classification (NCBI taxonomy): domain Eukaryota; kingdom Viridiplantae; phylum Streptophyta; class Magnoliopsida; order Malpighiales; family Violaceae; genus Viola; species Viola pubescens. The sequence continues at coordinate 8,992 of NBIL01075207.1, read as the reverse complement.
TTCAGTCAAGTACTTTCTTGCCTTGTCATTTCGAACCTGATTTTTTACCCCCCAAATCCATACCATTGTCAACACGCGCAATATACCAGTAAGGGAAAAAGAAAAGAGGTTGAGAGAAAGAGCCTTACTCCAGATACAGTTTCTGATGAAGGGGTCCCAAGAAGATCAGTGATCAAATCTAATTGATGAACCACACTTTTACCCGGAAATAATGGCTTTCCAGTCAATACCTCAGCAAATATGCAGCCAATACTCCAGACATCAATAGCTGGTGTATACTGCAAGCAAGATAAGACAATTTAAACAATATTTAAAACTCCATACCATAATTAAGAGACTCCAGGGAAACAGACATAACCTGACACAATTACCTGTATGACAGATATTTCAACTTCCAGGAGAGTTCATAGTCCTCCCTGAACAACAATTATTTTAATCTAGGCATTATTGCTTACTATAAAGCACTTGCAATAATTTTATAGAGAAATAAACTTTTTGCTTATGTATTGCATCATAATTATTATTAGGTTAGACGATTTAACGTTTGGGAAAAAATGGTTCACCTAGAAGGCATGCTAGATAAAATACAGTAAACTTGACTTGAGGTAACAGAGCAATAAGCTTCTAATCTTTAACAACAAATACGAACCAGCATCGGAAATTTTTCTTGTTGTCTGACCCACAAGTATCCAACTACTGTAACAATGAGTCAAGCACGAATTTATTTCCCTAAGGTTATTCAAGAAAAGGAAAAGATTAAAAGTTCATGGTTTTCGGTCTTACCAAAAACAATAGATATGACCACATACAGATGCCAACTAGTGCCCATTGGGAAAATAAAGGAAACACAAATGTGAGGAGAGACAAACCTTAGAAAAGAAAGATCCACACAGCTCAGGAGCTCTATACCATCTTGTAGCAACATAGTCCTGCAAAATGACACATCAACATGTCCTTTAAAATGTGACCAATATATCAAAAACTATTCAATGTGAAATATAGCAGTGAAGTGCGTACCGTCCAAAAAACTGTGGTTGGTGTGTCGTTAAATGCTACTCTTGCAAGCCCAAAATCACATACTTTGAGTTTGCAATTTGCATTTGCCAATATATTCTTGGGTTTAAGATCTCTGTGGTAAACATTGGCTGTGAACAAACAAAGTAAATTTAGAACAGAAATATAAATGCTCTTTAAGGCATCAACTATCTTTAAAAGGGGAAAAAGAACAAGTTTTTGTTTACACAGACAACAAATTTAAATGACAATGCTACTATAAGTAGAGTAGAAATGAAAATTTTGAACAAAGGTATCTTACTGGCAGTTTGGCACTGACATAAGAAACAAAAAAAGAGAAGGGTTGACAGAAAATTAAAAAGTAACCAAATTACCTGTATGCATATATTTTAATGCACGTAACATCTGGTAAAGGAAGAACTGATGGTGTTCAGGTGTAAGGTCATCATTAGCTTTGATGACCTGATGAAGATCAGACTCCATGAGCTCAAAAACAACAAATATGTCTCTAAACTCCCTCTTTGAGGGTGGCAACATGATGCGTTTAATCTCAACAATATCTGGATGCCGTAAAAGCCTAAGCAACTTGACTTCTCTCAAAATCCGAATAGCATCAGAGATGTGCTCAAAAACATCATGGATCTTTTTTATGGCCACCTTCTCTCCCGTGTGAGTGTCAATTGCAGCGCAAACAACTCCATAGCTTCCCTTTCCAATAACTTCTATAATTTTATATCTGTTGGCATCCCCATACTCCGTGAAGAACTCCATTTCTTTCAAGTCCTGAGGCAGGACAAAACAATGTCAGACAAGAACATGCAAATCCTAGTTTTACTATAGCTTTTAAACAGGTAAAAGAACACACAGCCTACAGTAAGACTGAAGACAACTATTCAATGAAACATGACAGCAAATGTAGCTAAGAGCATCTTCTGTAAAATTATAGGAAACAAGATAATGCATGTAAAATAAACATACGCCCTACAGCAACATTGAACACAATGATACAACAAAACATGAGGACAAATGTAGCCAAGAGCAACTTTTGTAAAATTATAGGAAAGAAGAAACGTGCATCATAAAAACACAGCACTTATTGCATTGCTAATCAACAAAACGGTTTAAAATGTTTGTTTTCCAGTAAGAAAGGGACAGATGCAAATATTCCACATCTCGAACCACTAGTTTTCTTATGTGAGCATCCAAGAACTCCCAAAACTCAGAATGAGCTTAACCCACAATGTCGCCACTTCGCTGAAAATTCACAAGAAAGTGGAAGAACAGTTTTCCTGAAGTGAAAAATAAAAGTAAAACCAACATTTGAAGCACACAGCACACAAATAACATTTGGAAAACAACAGAATGGATATCATCCAAATTCCAGAGAACAGAATAGACATCATCCAAATTATTAGATGAAGCAACGAAAGATGAAACAACATTTTGCAAAGGAAGCCATGTGGAGGCAAACATGTGGAACAAACACATTGCAGTTATCTGAAGCAATCAAAGACTGAAAACAGATCATATATTTGCACAACAATAATCAGCAATAATAGCAAAAGCGAAACAAATGTTATCTCGATCTTATCAACTGCAAAAGAACCTAGGTTTCCAACTTTTAAAATCTTAAGACTAATTATATCAATATCGAACCCAGGTGCAATCAGAATACTAAGACTAGTTTTCCTAGATTTTGAATAATTCTATATCACCGGGCGAAATCGAAACTCCCCCAAAAGCCAAACAGAAAAGTAACACTAACCCAGATCTTAACTCTTGAAGACATCAAAGAGAAGACTCTACACGTAACCAAATCAGATCTCGAGTCTCATCAACAGTCGGTGAAAAGCCATAAAAAAGAGAACAAGACTCAATTTTTCCAAATTGGGTAGGTGAATTTTGAATCAAAAGTGGATTCAATTACTTCACACGCCTCCAGAACTATCTAAAAACCAATCAGATCACATAGTAGAATGGAATTTTCCTGAATCAAACACCAACCGACACCCAAACTTTGCTGAAACTAAAAAGGAAAGAAGAAGCAACAAACAAACCTTCTTTGGGAGATCTTGCTGCATCTTCTTCCAAGAACAACACTGAAAAACAAACACTTGGGTTTTCCTTTTTCTTGTTCTTGTTCTTGTTCTTGTTTGTCTTGTTTAGAGAATAAAAACAGTAGGGTGCGTTGTTGTTTTTTCTTGTTACAGAGAGGAAAGATTCAGCCCAACACAAGCATGCAAGGGGTGATGTAGTAGATGAAAGTTCTCTCCTTTTCACCAAACCAAACAAGTATAACCCAACCCAACCCAACCCCACCCCACCAAGTAGTTTGGTTCACAACAATCCTTGGCTCTCTCTCAACCAAAAACAACCACACAAGCCAGAGAGGGGGAGAGGAGGGATCTGGCAAGTAGAGGAGGAAGAGAGAGAGAGAGATGGGTATTTATATTTAGGTTTTGAATTTTAATTACTTAAACAATTTATAAGGTGATGATCTGTTTGTCTTCTACCTTATCTACTTTTATTTTTTCCCCTTTTATTCGCATCAAATTGTTTTTGTTCCGTTGCATTATTGCTTGCTGCTAGTACAACTTGCCTTTCTTCCTTTTTTTTACTTTTTCTTTCCTTTTTTGTTTTTATTTTTTATTTTTTATTTTTATTTTTATTTTTATTTTTATTTCTTCTATTCTATGCCCACTTTCTGAGTACGGATGCCGCACGCGGCAATCACTTTACCTAACTAACTAATCAAACCTCTTTTTAAGTAATTAATTAAATGACATTATGACATATTTGATACTCCCTCCGTCTTTTTATATTTGACGTTTTGGACCAAATCACGCAGATTAAGGCTTGTATATTTGTCATTTCTTGTCTGGGGACCGCACAGCTCCAACGGTCATATTTTTGGCCCAGAACGCTTCCTACAATGAAACTCAAGCTTATCTTTCTCCTTTCCTCTTTCTTTCCTCTCTTTCTTCGTCAAATTCTCTCTTCCCAACGAAATTGGTTCAATTTTTTCATCCACTTCAACCCTAGCCTCCCCAATTTTTTGGTGAAATTTGGGCAAAAACTCAATTTCAAATTGTTTCCCTCCTTCCCAAATAACCTCAATTTGTTTGAAATAGAGTATGGGTTTCAAATTTCAGTCTCCCTCTTCTTTCATTTTCAAATCCTCTCTTCTCCTCAAACGCTTTCCATTGGGTATGAAATGGGTTCTTCACTACCTGACCTCAATGAATTCCCAGTCACTCCTCAACCTATAAGCAACTGGCCTGGCCTTGATGATTTAGCATCAGATTGTTCTGGTACTTTAGAAACCAAAAATCGCACACTTGTCCGCAATGAAGAGGTTGAGCAACCTATCAACATTCCAAACTTGAACTAGGCACCACAAGGCTCGCAATTGGGATCTCAAGGTTATTCATTCCAACTCAATTTGTTAACTTCATTTTCCAAACACTATTCTGCCATTTTACTAACCATGTTGACGGTTGAACTAGGCAGGTCGCAGGAAAGAACTAACCACCATTGAACGACTTGCTGCATATGAAAACCTATTAGAAAGAATGAAAGATGGGATGTTGAAGAAAGGAGCAAATAGGGAGGTAGCTGTTATGTTTGGAGTTGGAATTTGATCAATACAGAGGCTGTGGAAACGTGCAAGGGAGTCAGGTAACCACAATCATGCAAATTTTAGAGTGAAAATTATGGTCGGAAAAGAATTGAATTTGATTTGGAAAGGATTCGAGATATTCCTCTAAGGCAGAGGAAAACCATTAGATCTCTTGTGTTTGCCCTCGGTGTGTCAAAGAAATTTGTGGCTGCTAAATTGAAAGAGGGAGCCATCAGGCGCCACACGAATGCCATCAAACCCTCATTGACATAGGACAATCTCACTAGCAGAATCAATCATTGTCTCTCTAATTTCGACTCAACCACAGTACCACTTCAGCCAACATTCAACCAAATGGAGAACACAGTTCATATCGAAGAGAGGTGTTTCTATTTGCGCAAGAGATCACAGACTTATTATCTCCTGTGTGGTGAGAATGATCCAGTAAGAATCATAAAAAACTCTAATTTCATTCCTAAAGTGATCTTCTTAGCTATTGCTGCGAGGCCAATGTATGACTCCAATGGCTTTTATACTTTTGATGGAAAGATTGGGGTATTCCTACTAGTTGAATATGTTGTTGTTGTTAGATCGAGTCAAAATAGGGCTCGTGGTACAATTGAGGTTAAACCCATTGCTAACATCACTAGAAACATCATTAGGGAATTTATGATTGGGAAAGTATTACCAGCTATAGCCAATAAGTGGCCTAGAGAGAGTATTATGGATCAGATTTTTATTCAACAAGATAATGCCAAGACCCATATTCACACTGATGATGTTGAATTCTTGTATGCAATTCAGGAAAGTGGATTGAATGTGTATCTAGTTTGTCAACCTCCTAACTCTTCTAATTTGAACGTGTTGGACCTTGGATTCTTTATAGTAAAGCAGAGAGTGTGCAAAGTCAATTGTTGAATTGGTTGCAGCTGTTGAGGATGCATACCATCAATTTTCAGTCAAGAAAAGCAATTACATCTTCTTAACATTGCAGTCATGCATGATTAAAGTATTGAAATGTCTCGGTTCAAACTGCTATAAGATTCCTCACATTAAGAAGAATGCACTAGCAAGATCAGAGTCTTTACCATCAAGATTGCAGTGTTGTCTAGAGATTTATGCTAATGCATTAGCTCATGTCTCTCCATAAAATCTATCAGGTGATTGTTCTCACTGTGTTTTGCTTTTGTTTACTATGACAAATAATGTATGGATTGGTTATTTTGCAGGAATGTGTTGAATTACCAGAATTTACATTTTGCATAGAACAGGGTGAAGAACTGAAGTTGTATATGTCAATAGAATTTTTTATGGCAGGGATAAGGACTGTGTTTTGCAGATGGAAGTTTTTGTGTGCTCGATTTTGTTGGGCCTGTGAAGAATTGGATGAAGAGTTGAAGATGTATATGATTTTTGTAAGCACTTAAGTGAACAAATAGTGCAGTTTTTTAAGGCCAGAATATTGCTAGAACTGGCATTATGCCATCACAAATGTGTAGGATCTTCTTGCAATCACTGTGGATTGTGCATTACGTGAACAAATTGGATTATGTTTTATAAAGAAGGAAGGGGGTAAATGGAGTTGTAATTACATGTTTTGTAAAGGAAGAAATTGAAAGTGCTTAAATGATTTTGCTCAATGTGAAATTGAAAGTGATTTTGCACATCCTCTGATTTTCCTCTATTTCCATCAATTTTGCATCCTTAAATGATTTTGCTAAGTGTGAAAGTGAAAATGAACAGAAACTGAATCAACAAGAAACTGAACCAACAAGTAACTGAACTAACAAGTGAATAATTAAACCACAACTCAAGTCTTTTAAAATAACCAAACATTAAAGCGATAACTCAAACTGTTCTCAAACTGTTCTAAACAACAACAAGCTAATCATTCTTGAGGATGGTCGAGATCTTGTTCCCATATTTGTCCAAAGCAGCTTGAGCAAGCCTAGCAATGTTGATGGTGGACTCTAAGCTTCCATTCTTTGCTTCGAGGAGAGCAATTGTGCTTTCCATATGCACGAGTCAGTTCCCAACTGTGTCAACAATGACAATCCCATCTTGTGCATGATATCGTTCATGTGCTCCATGCTTGATCTGCCTCAGTCTTGCTGCATGGCCAGCAAGCCTGATGATGTTCTGGGTTGTCTGCTCAATCTTGGTCGTTGCTTGCTCTATCTCCTGGTCTAAATGACCCCCAACAACCCCTGCACCTACAAGAAAACTTTCAGCCTCCCTTGCATCCATGGAAGAAAATAGGTTAGTGAGAAATTAACGCAAAGAAAAAGGAGGAATAGAGAGAATTAGTAGTAGAGGTGGAAGAAACAGAGGATGCAAGGTTGGTTTAATAGAGGCAGACGTGGAGGAGTTATGAATTCTCTCAACTACTGCCCTACAACATTCAATTTGGTAATTAAAGGGCACAACTACTCCTTAAAACGCTCCAACTCTGAACAGATGTTAAAGGAATCCCATAGAATTTGCAATAACTGTAAGGAGATACCAAATCAAAGTGAAAAAGGTAGAATTATTTCTGGTAATTGCATTGGGAAAGTAAAAAAATGGTTGAATATGCATGGAATAGGCCGAGAATCCCTCAGCCTACCTTACCCTGTTAAATAGGCATGGAATCCTACATCCTTATGTGTTCTCTTTAAACCACAACTCTATTTTCAACACAACTCCCTATCTCCTCTACACCCTTGCCACACACACCCAACCACAATAATCTGAATTTGTGCCGCAATAATCTTAAAGTTGTTGTAAGGCTTGCTAACAACTTTGGCAATAAGTTTCCTGCAATCCCCAAACTGGACTAACTTGTCTGCTTTAATGTAAAGAGCACTCAAAGTTTTGTTTCTTTCTAATTGGTTACTTATAGTGTGAATGTTGTTTGTTCATGTTATGTTTGTCAATGAATTTATTGCTTTTGGGTAAATGGACAAAACACAACAAAATGTAGAGAATATGAAAATTAAACACTATAATTTGCAAAAAGCAATGGGTACCAATAATTAAACACAAAACACAACAAAATATGTGCACATATTCATATATTCAGTTACTAGAATAAATCCCAAGAATAACAAAATACGATTTTGCAAATTCCGGCAACATAAATCCGGAATTAGCAAAATCCATCAAAGACCCTATTGAAAACCAAACTATATACACCCAAAACTCATTATTAAAGACATCTAATGGAAACCTGGTACACGGATACGCAACATGAGGATGAAAGTCCTTTCCTTAAGAACATCGTCAAACTGCCACTGACCAGCAGTTGGCAATTTATTGAGATCAAAGTCTCTGTCTTCATCAACCTCAGGCGTTGGTAATTGATTCAAATCAAAACCTCTGTCTTCCTTCACGACCGGAGTAAGAGGGGGAGTAACATCAACGGTTGGAAGTTCATTTAGATCCAAAGCCAAATGGGCCTTTTCATTCCTCACAACTAAGATTTTGTTGGCAAAATCCGTAGCGTTTGAAACTAGTAGCTCCTCGATAACCCAGAAATCAGATCATCTTCATTGACCTTGACCCGCGAACTCTCTTCTTGCCCAGCCACATCTTCGAGCTTTCTTTCTCATCTTTCTCATAGGTGTCTTCCACTATTTCCTCGATTACGCCCTTCTCTTCTTCTGAAACGACATCCACAACAATATCCATTTCATCATCGTCGACTTCAAGAGAATTAATTGATTCAGATTAATTTGTAGCTATTTTTACTATCTATTTTCATGTAAATTAGATGGTGATTTTACTAATTAGAAATGAATTTCTCTACATTTGCAGAAAACGGCTCTGGAATAGAATAGTGGAAAAAGGGGCAGAAAAGAGCAAAATCTGGACCAAGCTGCGCTGACACCTTTCTTGGCCAAGAGCTTGGCCAAGAACAATCGTTCTTGGCTGGCAAAAGATTCCAAGCGATACTTGTAGAAGACTCCTACAACGGTTACGATTGTTGATCTTATCCAAAGAAGTGTTGGAGTGGCGTCCTACCTCATTTATCTCAATTTTGTAGTCTTCTAATCGGAGAGGAAGAGTGATTAGATACAATTTAGAGTTTAATTAGGATTTATCTTATTTTATTTTATTTTATTTTAGCAGAGGAGACTATATATACTCTGCCTAGGTTATTTGAGAAAAGGGAGAACGTCCATCATCCTCTCTTCTTCTCTTTTCTCTGGTTTTGAATGTGTTTCTCCTATCGTCTTCAACCTTGAAGACGCAGGAATTTTATATTTAAATCGTTTTATTGTTTTGTTTATTTTTCTCGTATTTCTTTAACTAATCTTTCTTATTCCTGGTAAAGGCAACTAGGTTATGACTCTAAGTTATTCGTGAGATCTAAATCGC
>NBIL01075200.1:0-10225 GCA_002752925.1 Viola pubescens var. scabriuscula | reverse complement strand
CAATAAGTTCCTACCAGACAATCAAAACCAAAAAAATAGCTGTTGTTTACCGATAGAAAGAAAATATTTTGATTTTAAAAAAAAGTAGAAAATGTTTTGTTAAGATCATAAAATAATTATCTTCCACCTAGAAAAATAGGTCATTTTACCTTCTCCGTGATTAATTTTTTTTTTTTAAAGAATTTTACACTTGCTAAGATAATCACTTTTCACATTTTTAAGTTTACAATAGTTAATAACTCTCGTCTTATTAAACTTATCATACTTTATTATTTCTAGTGATTATCTCTACTCGTATAATTAGGGGTAAACTAGTAAAGTTCAACGAAAAGTAAAAAAACGTCATTTAATTTGAGATTGATGAAGTATAAAGGAAAGCATCCAAAGAAAGGAAAAAATATTAGATAGTTTCTAAACCACCTAACAATAACATCCACCCAATTTTAATTAGAACAAATTTAAATATATAAACCTACTCAATTTTTTAAAAATAAATTAATAATAAATCCGAGTGATTAGTATACCATAAAGTAAGTAGTTCATAGGTTACCTAATAATTCTTGGAAATGAAGAGTCCACAACATTATTCCTTTGGGTCCAATCCAAAATTGCTGACGTTATCAGATGACATGGGTAGTCCTTTATTTTATTTTATTTACAATCATCAATATTTATTAATTTTGTATTTTTTTCTAAAAGATTTTTAATCAAACTCTTACATGATTAATTTAGTTTTTGTGTTCGTAAAAAAATATAATTTAACCCCATAATGATTAATTTAGTCCATATGTTCGTAAAAAACTTCTAATTAAACCTTAACATTTTTCCTCACTCTGAAAATCAGACCTTAATTTTAACCCCTCGTTGAATTGTCCCCTAACTTCTTACTTTATTACTCACGTTTGTCCCTAACTTATCCTTTGTTAGTTACTTACGCACTCGTACCCCACCACTTTCTAACAAACTAGACTAATATCGTTTTAAAAAATCATTTCATTCCGTCAAGTAGCTAACACGATTTTTCCTCCGATCCCCGCTAAAAAACGTTTTAGACAAAGTGATAATAAAAAAATCAAACTTAATTTTAATTTGAAAATAAACCTCAAAAGAAAGAAAGAAATCTTAATTAATGACCTCACCCCAATTTTTTAAAAAATGTGAGGAAAATATCAGAAAAATAATAGAAAAATAAAAATAAAATGTAAAAATGTGGAAAAAAAATCAGAATGAAGATGTGTGTCAACATGGGTCAATGTGTTTTCTGAATTTGTCTAACAAAAATTAAAATTTTCTATAATTCGGAGATCTAATTTTGGGACTTTGTTTTCCCTTGAAAATTAGTTTGGATCAAGTGTTATGTTAATTTAATTTATTTTAGAGAAAAAAATTATATAAAATAATGACACTTTTTCTCACTCTTAAATTATATCCTAATTTTAACCTCTTGCTAAATAATCTCATAACTTTAAGTAAATTAAGAGTAAATATGCTTGATGGAATATAAAATTAGGAGCTTATTCAACAAAATGTTAAAATTAAAGTTTGATTTAAAAGTAAAAAAAAAAATTCAGAATTTAATATAATTTTTTTCTATTATTAATTTAGTAATCATATTCTTAAAGAATCTCAATAATAATCGGCCGTAACGCTGACCTAAATTGCTAGCTTTCATACGTAGAGAAACCAACCAACAACGATCGAATTACGAGGAAGGTGATACCAAATTTAATTATGTTTCTACATTATATGAAACACTAATTTTTCAAAAAAAGATTAGCAGTTCTATTCATGGTCCGACAATTTGCGTGGGAAAGTAGCAACTAGCAAATCAATTAGGTCGTCTGTTTCTGGAATTAAATTCAGATTCCGGTAGAAAAGAACAGAAACCAACCCGGATATGAAAAATAGAAGCGTTCGCTTCCCCTTTCCACATCTCTCCATCCTCAAGTCAAGCATCAATTAATCTTAGACCAAATCCTTTTTAGCAAAACAAAACAAAACAAAAAATTGCATATAAATTGCCGCCTGCTGCGGTGGCTCTAGAAGGGACCCCGTTGGACCCACAAATTACCAAATTAACAACTTAAACAGAATCAATCATAAAGTGCTTCAAAAAAAAAAAAACAAATCAATCATAAAACTTCTTCCTCTTCTGGCATCATTAAACCCCACCAAAATCTTGTCTTCAAAATCCCGTTTTTCTTTCTTTTATCATCGGAGAAACAACTCATGGATTCAGGAACAGAACAGGAAGGTTGTGCAGGGAGGAGAACAAGGGAAGAGAGAGACCCATCAATGGAGATTGTTATTGCTAAGAAATCAGGAGAGATTGGTGTTGTTGAGCATGGCAATGTGAAAAGGAAGAAGAAAAAGAAGAAGGGTTCGAGAAAAACATGGTATTTTCCGAGAATCGGTTGCTTGAATATAGAAAAGGATGAAAGGGGGAATCTTGATATGGAAATGGTGCATGCCAATCCTACCCATCTTGTTATTATGGTTAATGGCATCATTGGCAGGTTTGTGATTTCACCTTTTTTGGTGTTTATTCTCGTTTATTACTCATTCTGTCATCAAAAGTTGAAAACTTTTTCAATTTGATTGCGTGTTCAGCGCTGATAATTGGAAATTTGCGGCCAAGCAGTTCTTAAAAAAGTACCCTCAAGATGTTCTTGTTCACTGTAAGGTTTTTTCTTCTTTTGGGATTACATGATGATGACAGTGATTGATTGGATGTTAAGTGTGAGATGAATGATTGTGCATTTAATTTTAATCCATGCAGGCAGCAAAGCTAATTGTAATATGTTGACATTTGACGGTGTTGATGTAATGGGGGAGAGATTAGCAGAAGAGGTGAGTTGTTGTTGTTTTTTCCCTCTTTCCGTTTGGTGTTGTGATGTTCATGTAAAAGAGGCATGAAAGGGTTGATTTTTGTTAACCCCATTCTTTGTTTCAGGTTATATCAGTGATAAAACGGCACCCATCTGTTCGAAAGATTTCGTTTGTTAGCCATTCATTAGGAGGGCTAATATCCAGATATGCAATTGCTAAGCTCTATGAGTCCAGGGAACTTTCTGGAGAAAATGGGCATTGTAAAGTTGAGGGGTCTGAAAATACTGGTGTGGAGGATAAATGCAAAGGCAGAATTGCTGGATTGGAGCCTTTGAATTTCATAACCTATGCTACTCCTCACCTGGGTTCCAGGTGGCATAGACAGGTAATGCAGTTAATCTCACTGAATAGTTTTACAATTTTTAGATGTTATTAGTGTCTGGGTGGAATAGTTCTCTCTTTGCTCTCATTGGAGAATGGAGTGTTCGGGATCTGCTTGGTTGATTCCAGTTACCAGTTGTTTTGTTTGTTAATGTCCAAAATGTGTTTGTGGTTCTTCCTGGGTGAATTATGCCGCTTCTAGGGGCATTTCCTTTTCACTTTTGTTTTTAATTTTCAGGATATACTGCCATCCAGATTTTCATTTTTTTTTGTTGATGATGAATGTTTGAGGCACTAATAGTTGATTACGAATGCAGTTGACTATGGTTGCCATGATAATTTTGTTTTGTTCACAAGAGATCATATGCATACCACTATAATTATCACTGAAATTTGAGGTTGTTATTTTCAGGTTCCTGTATTTTGTGGCTTTAACACTCTGGAAAAAGCAGGTGCTTGTATTTCCTGGTTTCTTGGTAGAACTGGGAAACATCTGTTCTTGACCGATAGCGAAAGTGGAAAACCTCCTCTCCTTTTCCAGATGGTTAGGGACACTGAAGATCTTAAATTTATGTGAGTTTCATCAAACTTACCATCCAGCATAAAACATAAATAGTTACTATCATCGCAAATGAATGCAGAAAATTCATTCCTGCCTCATCCCTCTTCTCTGTAGGTCGGCTTTGCAGTCCTTCAAGCGCCGTGTAGCTTATGCAAACGCACATTTTGATCGTATCCTTCTATTTTGTTGTGCTTCCTGTTGTCTATGATTCTTTTCTCTTTTCATACCAGATGCGTGGTTCTTAGAAATTACCAAATATGATTCGCTTGTGCTCTTAGGAATAATTTACAATGAGTTGGCAAAAGGACATGACCTTCCTAAGCACGGGAGATTTTTTTTTGTTTTTTGTTTTTGTTATGATTGCCTGTCTGTAAGTAGAACTTAACTCCTTATAGATCTTGTGGGATGGAGCACATCATCTTTACGCCGTCTTAATGAACTTCCAAAGGTAGCTTTTACCTCTTCAACAAGTTTTGCATTATTTCTTAATCATCTTGATAGTATTTCTTACAAGTTTTTTGCTTTTTCAGAGGCGACAACTTTCACGAGATTACAGGTATCCACACATTATAAACGTAGAGAGACCATATGCCACTGGCCCTCACCATGATGTTTTAGAGACCCAAGTTGTTGAAGGGAATACTATTAACATGGAAGGTTTGCATCTCTTTGCTTTCCTGAAATTGACTGTATGAAATTGAGTACTTTGTAATTTCTAGAGTCTTCTCAAACAGGAAATTGTTCGTTGTTGATAACTACAACTATTTTTCCTTTTGTAATTTGCATACTTCCAGAAGAGATGATCAGAAGTTTGAAAAAATTGAGCTGGGAACGTGTTGATGTTAGCTTCAGCGGAAGTTTACAGAGATTTATGGCTCATAGTACCATTCAGGTAAAGAGGTCCTTGCATTGCATCAACTTCACTAATTTGATTAACTTTCTACCATTCAAAGAGTCGTTTGTTGCGACATGGTGTGCTGAATTCCACTTCTCATTTTGCATTTTTAATATTCAGGTGAAAACTTACTGTATCAATTCGGAAGGGGCTGACGTGATCCAACACATGCTAGATAATTTTGCATTATACTAGTAGCTGCATACCTTTTCAAGTTTCGGTTTGTCGGTGGTTTGGCTGATCATCCTTGTGTCTGACCTCCATCCTCAAGGAAAATTACATGTTTCCAACCCAAAAGTGTAAAGTAATAGCTTAAGAAGAATAGGAGTGGAGGAGTTAAAAAAGACTCATTGCAAAAGGGGGACTGAGTTGGGAATTAGCTCCAATTTCCTTCATTGATGCATTAAACACAAGTTCTTTTAGTCTTCAATTATTTGTAATATGCTACCTTATCAGTTAATGAAACCAGTTGAAGATTTGGAAGCATATGTTTGCTTCTTGCTTCAAGCAGCTTTTGATTAGTATATAATGGATTTTTTTACTGCTGTACACAAATTTTGATAACCATTTCTTCAGATGATGAGATGAATGAGGCCTTAATGGTCCCAGTTGAGCACGAGCACAGCCTAATCAGCAGCAGAAATCAAAATCCAACCATGGTGTAAAGTGGTGCAGTCAGTCCCATGCTGTTGATTGTTTGGAAAGGTAACATAACATTGATCTTTGTGTAGTGTAGTCCTTATTTTTGGCATGTCATAGTCACACAATACAGATCCAATCCAAGATCTGTCACGAGTCTAATTTGTTTATAACACCATGGAACTTGATTAGTTGATTAGTATAAAAAAATATTCATACTTTTTTCCCTTGGAATAAAACATCACACAGCCTGATTTTCAAATGGGTACTACTGACACTGACCCCCACCTGGTATATAGATCAAGACACATGAATACATGTACTCCTCAATTATTCACTAATCATGCAACCTTATCATGTACCAGTAGTAGTAGGAACTGTTCTCTCTTTTAACAGACATGTGGGAATGTTATGCAAGATTGTGCATTTAGAAGTAAGTTAACCCAATATTAGGAGAAGTTATTCACGACTCTTTCGGTTTTTTTCTATACGCTGACATGGAAAGCCAGAGTAGTATATAATTTCTCCAATAGTAGCTTGTGCCAGGCTTTTTTGTCTTGCAGTGTTTCTCTGTTCTATCGAAATAGATAGTTAGACCCCTGTAATTTACTTCTCTATTGCAAAATATAACACGTTCTAAAATAGTATATCTACCTTGGGAAATATAGGTATGAGTATGATCAAAAGAAAGAGACTTGGCGTGTCAAGTTGAGACTGCAACCAATTGTTCATCAAATCCCAAATTCCACTTTAGTAAGCAAAAACCTCTATCACAGCCTCCATCTCCACCTGTCATAAAATAGTCCAAATACACACGCAGCTGGCTATATCTTCAAATAGAAAGAAAGCAAAAAAATGAAAAGAAGAAAGAAAGAAACCTCTCTCTCTCTCTCTCTCTATATATATATATATAAATGGTTTGGTATTTGTGTGTGCTTTATGATTTTGTTTCTGCGTTTGGACTGTGTTGCTGATTCATTTCTCCTTTTTCCTGCTCTGCTCTGCTTCTTCTGTTGCTCTGCTGCTGCTGCTAGTGTAGTACCACATTACATTGATAGATATATGCATGTATGTATGCATGCATATCTTGGTGGGCTCATGCCACGAGGTTTAGGTCCTTCCCTTTTCGGTTGAGGTCCTTACCATTTTTTTCTCTGGCTGCAACCTGCAAGAACCCTTTTTGCCTTCCACATTCAATTCTTGTAGTTGTAGTGGTATAAAGAGATAAGTTATACACTCATGCATTTAGCAAAATATAGCAGAGCAGGGTTTTCCTTTTTTTTTTTTTCTCAGCATGGATCAGTTTCAGTTCCATGATTAACTTCTTCCTTCTAGTACTGCTGCTGTTGCCACTATTCACCTCCAATTTTCTAGTGTTAATTTCCTCTCTGCCTCTGCTTACACTTTCCATTTCTCAAGGTTAATTCTGCTCTCTCATCAAAAACAAAAAAAAAAACATCCTCCCTTTCTTTCTCCCTCCATTCTATTATTATCTGTGACAAAAAATATGGGCAGCAGTTCTCAAACTTGCTTCTTCTGCCATAGAAATAGACAACTAATCATTCCCTTGCTGCTCTTCCTGATTTCATCATTAACCCTCATGAAATCCATTGCTGAAGGTAAGTAATTAGTTGCATATATCTCAACTATTTCAAAGAAAATCAAGAAAATGATGCTTGAACATACATTGCTTATAACTATTTTTTTTTTCTTCTAAATTCTGCAGGTAGAGCCAATAACAAGCTACTACTAGAAGTAGAAGAAGCAACCCAGGTAAGGAAAAACAAAAAACAATGAAATATTTCAAAGAAAATCAAGAAAAATGATTCTTTTGAGTTTCAATGAAATGTTGTTTTTGGTTTGGTTTTCTTGGATCATATAGGTTGAAGAAGAGAAGGTGATGGTGAGAAGAAGTGTGATGATAGGGTCAAGACCACCAAGTTGTGAGAGAAAATGCAACTCTTGTGTGCATTGTGAGGCAGTACAAGTCCCAGTCACAACAAAGGCAGCCATAACTAACAAGAACAGATCAGCTCATTTCTCTTCTGCTGCTGCTGCTGGGATTGCTAATCTTGCATACTCAAGAGGTGATGACATCACCAACTACAAACCTATGAGTTGGAAATGCAAGTGTGGCAACTTCTTCTTCAATCCTTGATTGAAAAAAAGAAAAGAAAAAGAAATGATCTTTATTGTCAAAATTGTGGATAATGTGAGTGAGTTTTGATTTCTATACTTCCTTTTCTCTCTTTTTTTCTTCTTTTCTTTTACTTACTTGGTGAGAATATGGTAATAACACTTCTAAGTTCTAACTAATGGTTTGTAGAGGGTATCTAAATTCTAATTACTTTGGTTTTTTAATGTGTTGCTTTTGTAGTGTACTCTAATCTCTCTTATGTACATGCTGTGCATTGAAGCTCTGAAAAAGAAACAAAAGGTGAGGAATATTGCTATGTTTTGGGAAAAGGCTTAAATTTTTTAATTCTTTTCGTTTCTCTTCTTTTGCAAGAAGAGGGTTATTATAATAAGCATAGTTATTTCATTTCTCGTCCCATTATGAATCGAGCTCATAAATAGAATGTACGTTGTCATATAATTATTAGTATATTATTATTATTGGTTTGAACCTTTCCAGCACTCAACAGGTTAGTTAGAATGATGAATCTGAGATTCATTACTCTATTTTTTTATTTTTTTTATTTAATTTTTAATTTTTGTTGGGCGGTGATTGGAGTTGGGACTTTGGGAGTTGTTAATTTTGATGAAGAAAATGACGACATGGAGTGTAACTTGTATGTATCAAAATGGGATAAAGATGTGTGAGGAGATTTTTTTTTATAAAAAAAATAAAAATTGTCAGAGTACAGTTTTCGTATCCTACAAGATTTGTTTTTGCACCAGAAAGCCTGGCCTGGTGTGGCCCAGTAACCTCGAAGGGATAAATATTTTCTGTTTTTTTTTAAAAAAAAGGGAAATTAATAAATGGGCTTTTGATCCATCTCAATCCATAACAAATTGTACCAAATTAATGAACAGAAAAGCGATCTTTCATTACCAGAAAAGATTTTGTCGTTCTTTCTTGTGGACCAAAATGTAATAGAGAGGCTGCTGGGCTTTTTGTCTTGGGCCTTGTAATAAGTTGTAAGTTTGTAACTATCTTCCTGTCTTCCTTTCCACTTTGGTCTTAAGATGCTATTTGTTTTTTGGTATGACTTTAAGATGCTAAATTGATTGGTACGTATCCATACTTTCTTTGGTTGATTGCACAAAAGCTGTATTTTTTTCTATAAGAGAAATTATAACAACGATCCACATGGGTTTTTTTTATTTTTAAAATTGTCATTTTATTAATTAGTATTATTATGATTAAACCCATGATCTACATTATAAATACGATTTGTACTAATCAATTAAACTCTAACTTTTCGTGTTCTATAATAATAATAATAAAAAAATAATCATTGTTAGTTAAAATTATTAACAGGAAAGAAAAAGTACTAATTTAGTGTCATGACTAGGGGTGTGTACAAAAAACGGACCGAATTGAAAACCGAACTGGAACTGTTGGTTTGGTCTGGGTTTTATTTTTTTGAAAAACTATACGGGATGAGCCGTGATCAAACCGTCTAATTCGGCCCGACTCTCTTTATTCAAAAATCAAAAATCGAATATATTATATATATAAAATATTTATGCTTCATCATATCAATAATTAATTTTAATTATGTAGTTAAATTTGTAGTTGTCTTCCTTGACATTATTAGTTTGAACCTCATTAGCCACATTTAAAAAAAAAAAGAAAAAGAAAAAAGGGTTCAGTTGGGTATACCCTTAGTGATGCCCGGTTGTCTGTAGAGATTGAAGGTCCTAGGCTTCTGTGCACAATCTTATAGATTAATTAACTTAATTAAAGATTTTAGATTTGAATTTGAGTATATGAGTTGCGGTGACACTTGAGATCTTGCACATGTAGAGATTAGAGTAGTTAGTAATTAATGTAATTTCCGACTAAAAAAATAAACAGATGAAGAGGTCAAATCTACAAGTTTACTGTTTTTATACAATGGGCGGGGTCTTTGTTTTGCTGTGTTCGAATCAAAAGTGATCTGGTGGAGATATTAATAAGGAGACTGAATTCTGAATTTCTGATAGATTTTGCAGCCAAAAGCTCACCCATCGTCACCATTAATGTCACCCGTTTAACTGCTCTCTCTCTCTCTTTCTACATCCATCTTCTTTCTACACCAAATCTTTCTCGTGTGACCTGTCACTGCCTTCTAACCCAAATTGACAATTTTTTTTTTTTTAGTAAATCATTATACATCTCCATTAATAAATAAAAGAGACAAATTTATGCATGTACTAGTATGTTTCCATATAATTTGTTGACATGTTAAACTCAATCATTTTTAAACTTAAAGTAAAGGTTTAATGACTTAAACCCCATCTATTTTAATGTTTACATATTCATATTTTTTTATTTAATTACCCCCGACGTTACGGAATAGTAATCTGACACGTTTTTTTGTAAAAAGAAACCAACACATCAGCAAACAAACATACCATATAAAATGGAAAAAACAACCCTGGACTTTAATGTTTTGTTTTAGTGCAACCCTGAACTTTTTTTTTACAAAATATCAACCCTAGTCTTCGCAGTAATGCAGAATCACAACCCTGCCGTTACAGGAATCTGACGTGGCACCGTTGACCACCGTTATGTGCCACGTCAGCGAGTGTCTGCTTGCCACGTCCCTCACTTTTCCACGTCATCCTCCACGTGTCAATCCACCCAAACTAAACCTAAATCAAACACAAAATCTTCTCCTCCTCTCCCTCTTTACTGCCGCCGGCCAATTTCTTCATTTTTTCTGTCCCTCCTTCCTTTTCCTTTCCATTAAACCACCATTTCCTCATTT
>NBIL01075194.1:0-12954 GCA_002752925.1 Viola pubescens var. scabriuscula | reverse complement strand
TTTAAATACTTGCTTGCTCAACCATTTTCATGGTTAATTTTAATTGCAGGATAATCTGAAACTGATAGATGATTTAGCCGTTCTAAGGCCGACAATATTTTGCAGTGTTCCTCGATTGTATAACAGAATATATGATGGGTAAGGTGCAGTTTATTACTGTATACCTTATTTCAGTGATTTATTTGATAACCCAGATGTATAATTGAGTTGATTTGTCACAGAATCATAAATGCTGTCAAGAGTTCTGGTGTTTTAAGGGAGAGACTATTTAGAGCTGCCTACAACTCAAAGAAGCAAGCACTAATGAATGGTATGAACTCCGAAAGTCTACCAGTTTACTGTCATTCTCCTCTTCTTATTGACTTTCAGCTTTCCAATGCCATCATTTGTCAGGGCTCTGTAATGTTGATGAGTTTGTTACTTTCTTTTCTTTCCCCTGAAAAATTGTTTGTATAAACTAGTTTGTAAACCTAGTGCAGTATCCTTGTTTGATAAATGTTTTGTTTTTCTGAACATGACTGCTTTAGGCCGGAATCCACCACCAATGTGGGACAGGTTGGTGTTTAACAAAATAAAGGCAAAACTTGGTGGACGAATCCGTTTTATGGGATCAGGTGCATCACCATTGTCTGCAGATGTAATGGACTTTCTGAGGGTGTAAGTTGATTTCCTAACCCAAGTATATGATATTATTGTGTATCCATGTCTTTTTGTGTTGTGCATGTTTTGTGTTTAATGTTTGATACAAATTGCTCCAAATATTTCTTGATATGTAGGTGCTTTGGCTGTGATGTGCTTGAGGGATATGGAATGACTGAGACTTCTTGTATTATAACCATTATGGATGCCGGTGACACATCATCTGGTCATGTTGGATCCCCAAACTCTGCATGTGGTTGGTGCTTGATTCTTTGTGCGAAAATCATTGAATATGTTAATATACTGTTTGGTTCTAGATGGCATAGCTTTTTATTTATTTATTGAAATCATAATAGATGGCATAGCTTCTGGAATGACTTTCAGTGTTTTCTGAAATATCTTTGTTTTCATTGTCCGACCCCCTCTGTCACCATGACCTTTAGAGGTCTGGTGCTGTTCATGCTGATATGATTGTAAAAAACAGTACGAAAGTTATAGTGGTAGTCCTTCAATCCTCTTTTTCTTTATGCAGCTGGGTTCTCTTCTATTTTGTAAATGTGATGATTATATTTCTTGTTTTCCTCTTCCAGAAGTAAAACTTGTGGATGTTCCTGAAATGAATTACACATCAGATGATCAGCCACATCCTCGTGGAGAGATCTGTGTCAGGGGTCCAACAATCTTTCAAGGGTACTACAAAGATGAAGTCCAAACGTAAGCGACTTCTCTATTTTATGGATCTCGTTACTGAGTTGTTTTTGTTGATGTATAGTCTATCTGACCGACTTAATTGAACAGGAGAGAAGTAATAGATGATGATGGCTGGTTGCATACAGGGGATATTGGCTTGTGGTTACCTGGAGGCCGCCTCAAGATTATTGACAGGTAGGATTGCGTCCCTTGTACGTATTTCAAGATTTACAGCATCCTTAACAAGGCTGGCAATATATTTTGAAAACTGGGTTCAATTTATGACAGGAAGAAGAACATTTTCAAGTTGGCACAGGGTGAGTACATTGCCCCAGAGAAGATTGAGAATGTATATACCAAGTGCAGATTTGTTTCACAGTGTTTTGTATACGGTGAGATGACAACATTTAACCTTCCATTCGAAAGTTATCAACTATGATTTATTCACTGACTTAGTTTGTTTTCAGGTGATAGCTTGAACTCTTCTTTAGTAGCGGTAGTTGTAGTGGACCCAGACGTGTTGAGAGATTGGGCTGCATCGGAGGGGATCAAGGTGAGTGTTGTTTGTTTTTTGGTGCAATTTTTGGTTGTTCTTAAGATCAAACTGCAAAACAGCTCATGACTCCTCGAAAAGTTGCATGATTCTGTACTTTGAACTATAATATAAAAAAACTCAAGTGGTAAGCGGCTTCTTGTTTTTTCGTGAACTTAGTGGTATATAAGATCCATGGCTATGTTGTCATACTGAATTCCATTTGTACAGTGGGATGATTTAGGAGAGTTGTGCAACAATCCAAGAGCAAGGACTGCGGTTCTTGCCGACATGGATGAGACTGGAAAGGAAGCCCAGGTAAAAATTTCAACAGTTATTCTTCAAAAGATTTTAATCTATGTCAAGACCTAATTCATTCGTGTCACCCTGTAAATGCACAGCTGAGAGGTTTTGAATTTGCAAAAGCTGTAACTCTGGTGCCCGAACCATTTACTGTGGAGAATGATCTTCTGACTCCAACATTCAAGGTAAACTTATTTTCTTACAATCATATTCTTCCATGCAATTTCTGGGACCAAATTAGTTTCTGGCTTTGATGGAATGGAAATATTTTGTTTCATGTTTCGAATTTGGATCACTTGCAGATCAAGAGGCCTCAAGCGAAGGCATACTTCGCGAAAGCGATATCGAACATGTACGAGGAGCTGTCAATGTCTGAAGCACCACAGAGGATATGAACAGTATTTTACACTTTCATGTTTTAGCTGTGGCATTTAATACACTAAAGTGCCCTGATAATGTTGTTGTGCGTATTCTTTTTAAGACAAGTCACATAATGGATGAACCTTTCAAGTGTATAAAAAATTAAAAATATCTTCCACGAGAGAGCCCAGCAGCCTGAGAATTAACTGTTGGATTTCTAGTTTTGCTCATATATGTTTGTCCTCGACTCAAATAAGTTATGCTCATAGTTTTTTCCCTATGCCCTAATAATTTTTACTTTTTATCATTTTATTTATGATGATGAGAAAGAGGGTGAGAAAATACCTTCCACTCTTATTTCTTCCATGTTGGTGAGGAAATGTCTTTTATTTTCTTTTTCTTTTTTCTTTTTTTTTATAGAAAACATTAATAAAAAATCGCTCAAAATTTAACTATCAGAATTAAAATATAAAAGGTGAAAAACATTAAGGACTAAATTGATAATTTCATACCTAGAGGATCTACCGAACAAAACATGAAATTGATTTTTTTCCTAAATTGATCAATTAAATCCCTCTGATGAATTAAAGGCTATTTTCTACAATTTTATACAACGAGTAACCAAAAAGTAACTCAGAGTTCTGCCAATCAATATTTCCCTTATGTTTTCGAAAGAACATCGACAAGAAAAATAAAACAAATAGTGATTTTTATTTGTAATGAAAATGTCTACACTCTATGTACTTATGTCATCACATGACAACTCATGAAAGAACGATATATATATAGCCGGAATCAATCTTTGACAATCGGTCGTGTGTTGTTCCATAGCCATTGACGAGCGGAACCATCCAGCAGCAGTGAAACCTGTGAGATACGAGATCAATCTAATTAGTAATCAATAGAATACCGAGGAATAACCATCAATCGCGGCAGAATTCCGATGACATGCATAATTTGTGATCAGCGATGGTAAAGGAAAAGAAATTAGTAACATTCCATTCGCTTTCAAATTTGTGGTAAAGGGTCTGGTGCAGATTTATTGACATGCATCATGCAGGAGCTTGTTTTGCACTCGGGTCACAGAATTTTTTTCAGCAAAATGAACACAAACAGACAGACGATGGATTGCAATGAACATAGAAGTTCTTTTGGTGGTTGTCAAACTCAATTATAGAACAATTTATGTGCATGCACCATACGACTACACGTATTGTTATTATTATTAACGACAAAACTATACGAGAGTTTATGACGTTTGTTGACATGTACTTGCCTTTTCCCAAACTTGTGCATGGTAATTGTCCAGCCAATCGATTTCTCCAGCAGAAAGCAATAACAAGTCTACCAATTTACTCTGCAGTGAGACAAAAAGGACCAAAAATGAAAAAAAACTGAAGATAGAACATGTATGCTTACAGCTAGAGAGAATGATTTCTTTGGTAGAAGAAAGAAATCCAAGTAGCAAAGCAAGAGGGCGAATAAAATCGGTACTAATGGAAATAACTCAACCGTAGCCCGTAGGAGTCTAAACGAGCATGAACCTTCAAGAATATGTATATTAGCCTAGATTCAAATTCCAGACTTGTATTTCATCTGGTTATGATGGAGAATTATATAAATCTACAGACCATGGATATTACCCTAAACCTGGGCTATCAACATTAATTGTCTCAATTGCAGCCTACAAAAATCACAAGTGCATACCTGAATGGGAAAAAATGTGAGCTTTTCAAAGCCCAAATATTCTATTCCACCATAGCGATTAGGGGTGTCAGCCTCTTTAACACAAAGCAGATTCTGCAAGAAGAGACAAAACTTACAATGAACACGAGCAGAATACGAGAATATTAAGAAATTGTGGCTGAGCCACTAGTGAGAGATTAAGGGATTCAAAGCAACTTGTGCATTCAATTCTTGTAGCACAAAGAAGCAAGAATAATGACGAAGAGAGCAAAATCATATCAACCATCTATGAGGATGGTGGCAACTATAATCACAAAAAGCAACTGACTTAATATAACGCAAATCATTGTGCAAACAAGCCCAAACGGAGATAACAAGGTCAATGGTTCTTTAAAAAAAAAAACATAAGTGTGTGCATGCATACACGTATCAAGAGATTAGCCAACTCAGTGGAGATTTAATTCCACACTAACCACAGTTAGCTTGCATGAATTCTCTTCCTCCGAAGCCATAAATGTGAGGAAAACAACCATGACAAAGTGAATCTACAGGTATTGGAACACTATTTTACTCTTCAATAATAACACTATCACAACCCAATCATCAGAAGAACAGTGAACATTGAAGCCTTTTGTGACCCCTAATTAAAGGTTCAGCAAAAAACTACAGAAAAGAACTATTATCTACTGTCCTACAAGTTATCTAGCATAACAGCAAAGAAACCATAGGTCCGTCAAGATAGATCACTAAGGTACCTCAATCCGAATGCCAAAGGCATGATCTTCATAATACCCAGGTTCATTGCTTACTATCATGCCCTTTTGCAAGGGAGTGATATTTCCGTACCGAAAGCTAATGCTTTGAGGGCCTTCATGAACGTTCAGTGCAGCTCCAACACCATGCCCAGTACCTGATTGAGTTAAGAAAAAGGAGCACATAAGTCAAAACTTTTTTCTCTTCAAATGAACTCATACTTTTATGATAATGCAGATAGAATAGTAAGAAAAGTACCATGCCGGTAATCAAGCCCCGCTTTCCAAAGAGAAGAACGGGCAAAAGCATCCAATACAAAACCAGGGGTATTTCCAGGGAATACTGCCTGATCCAGAGCTATATGGCCCTGCAATTCAATAATTTGTCAGACTTTGAATGCCAAATTTAGTTATCTAGACAAGTAGAATATTGGGAAAAAAACCATATGAACAACATTAAAACGAAGATGCAAAAATGATGTCCTACTACGGTATTTAAGCCTTTTGCACGGTTTCTGTTACAACAACGCAAACAGGTGAGGGGGATAGTTGTACAGCATAAAAGTAATTGTTCCCTAACTAATATTCATTGCATAAAACTACAATACCAAATCACCTGCATTGAACCACGACTTCAGCTATACGGTGGCAAGCTAGGCTTTATTGTATTTCATGGATTTTGGAGGGCAAGGAAGAAAGACCATGAAGTGATCTTCAAGATAAGGTTTCCATGTTTTTATCAGCAATTATACATATCACATGCAGTTCCCTATATACACTACAATCGTAAGGTATTATACTTCAATAAGACCCAGTAAGATACAAACCTGTAAAACTCGGGTGAAACATTCCTTTTCTCGTGGAGTAGGTTGGCCAAAGTGTACTGTCCTGGTTATGTCAGTTGTTCCATCGATATATTGAGCTCCACTGTCTAATAGAAAGAGTTTATCTGGATCCACAATGCTACAACTCTCAGGTTCAGGTTTGTAGTGTATGATAGCACCATTTGCACCAGAACCTGTAAGTTCAGAACTTCACATCATTCAGATGGTGAAAGAAACTGATAACAGTACTTGGTTCAATAAGTTGCGGTGTGCAATAGAGTACTTGCTAACATACCACTTATTGTATCAAAGCTAGTATCAACAAAACCAGCCTGCTTTGATCGGAATTCAAGGAGTTTGTCTGCAACATCTACTTCTGTTAGTTTCACCCCTTTATGAATTTCATCTTCCAACCAGACCCAGAACTGAGCAAGAGCAGCTGCATCCCTGGATGTTAAATATCACGATAAGCATCGATAATGGCATTCTTCCTAAACTGAATAGTTTCATTTTCAAGTCAATTTACAGTCAGTTCTCAACCTGGTACCAATGCTTAACTATAATCAGGATCTCTAACATGATGCGATATGGAATAAAGCCGAAGATGATCATTAACAAAATTAGGATACAAGAAAGAGCTAGTTACCTCAAGTGGGAATTTTGCATGCCTTCCAACTCAGCAGGATTTTTCACTGCTTTGGCCAGAGAGATGGGTGACGCTTTATAAACTCCAGAAGGTCCCCAAGATTGACCATTGGAAACATAATTCCTATTAGCCTTGCGATCGCTTTTACTAAAACTGCTCTCCAAATGTTTATCACATGCAGACTTATAGGTATTCACTATAGCAGCATTAACAGATGATGAATCCAACCAAAGTTCAATGCCTCGTGCAGCCAAACTGCAAAAGAAAATTACATATTACAATACAGTGGTCACAATTAACATTCACCACATGTAAGAGAAATCCTAATACAGTTAGAGAGACAAAATACAGGAACATAGACTAAGAAGACAGCCCACACCTCCGTCTAACTGACATCACTTTGCCAAATAAGAAAATTTATAGTTCATTGTCTCATAGTCACCACTTTATTCATGCAAACATGGACAGCCATGCCAGTTTACTGTTAAAAGGGTCATGCACTATTGCAGTTATTTCTTCTTCAAACATACTGCAATTTTATCCTGCCTGTTCAGACAGAGAAAAAGGATTTTTTTGGTGAAACTTACATCTCTATCTCAGAAAGGATGGCATCATAGGGCCTCAATTCAACACCTGCACCTATCAGGTAATTCAACACCTCTGGTGTAACTTTAGAACTATCTACGAATAATTTAGCTCCATCAATCTCCACGATTAAGTATGCATACATAACTGGAGAATGAGGAACATCGCCCCCCCTCTGCAAACAGTGAATTGTAAACTCATAATAATTATTTGAACATAGAAATAATAAAAAGGAGAAACTACTATAAAATTATTAGTTCAACATCATCTTCTGGATTTTTTGGAGATTGCAAATATAATCAAAATTCCAGAATACAATGACATCACTATTGCCTTAAAATATACTCCGAAGTACCAATTCCAACAAATTTGAATGAGAAAATATGTACCAAGTTCAGCAGCCATGCAATTTCATCAAGCATAGAGACAACGATAGCTGATGATCCAGCATTAAGAAGCTCAGTCCTCAGGAAAGACAATTTTTCCTTTACACCAACGCCAGCATATTTTAGGTCATGTATTCTGATTGGTTTGTTCGGAGGCCTTGGCCTTGATTCCTTCCATATTTCATCTACAAGATTAAGGTTGTATAAGTAAACCAACTTGTGATCCTTTGCAGCTATAGCCTGCTTCAATTCCTCCGCAGCATCAAAAGAAAAAAGAAACTGCTCCCTTCACAAAGTCAAATACAAGACATAAGAAATTGACGAAGATTGAGAAAAATTAAGTAACTGCAGCATAAAAACACAATAACAGCAGCAGAAAGTTTCCAAGGAAGAAAGTGACAGAAAAGAGAAGGATGTGAAATTATCAATGCATATTTTTCATTAAACACTTCTAAAAAGAATACTGAAAATGAAACTGTGTTCAAGTATGTCAGTTATTAATGAAATATTAAAAGGAAAATGCTTTACATACTAACAAATTCTACAAACTTTCCATACTAACTGACGTGTCAAAATCTGATTGGTATGCATTAAGTGATGCCCCCCCAAGTGAATTAATGTATACCACTCATATTTTGACACATCAGTTAGTATGAAAAGCTAGTAGGATTTGTTTGTATGTATAGCACTGTTCATATTAAAATCTTGCCAGGGAACACAAAATAATGGGGTTGCAATATTTTTAGGAGGTTGAGAAATTGCTCACGGGATCAATGCCAATTATGGCACCGGGAGGCATAACATCATTAAGCCATTCACTAGTAGTTGGGACACCAGGATTACCAGCCCGCATGAGAGTCCAATTAGAATTCAACTGCTTCTCAGCCTAATGATATAAGAAAGAACATTAGCAATGCCTTACCATCTCCATCGTCAAGTAATAGAGTTTCTTTTACGGCATATGTATGACTCAACCACCAAAAAAAGTGAATCTGAGGCATATTCTTTTCTACCTGGAGAAAGTAACGACCATCAGTCCAAAGAGCTGCCTTGTCCTTCGTGACAACAGCTGTGCCAGCACTACCAGTAAACCCTGATATGTAAGACCTCCGCATAAAGCATTCAGCAATGAATTCACTCTGGCAATCACAGAGGAAAATCGAATAAGATACTATCAAAAGAAACATTTAAGAACTCGGTTAGCACCAATAACTGCCCTACAATTCAAATTAGTCTAGAGGCACATTTCCAGTTACTACTCTCCATAGGAGACCCAAAACTCAGCTGATCTCAAAAGTTCTAAAAATCCATGATCACAGCATAAAGAGCACATACAGTTCTCGAAATTCATTTTCATATTAGATATCATGGAATACAAAACACTTCCATCATGAACTACTAGACATGTCTGAAAACATTAATTTTCATACACAAAGACACATAAGCATAGCAAAACGGCCATGATTGTTTTGTTTTGTTTTGTTTTTATAGGCGGCGGTAACGGCCATGATTGTTAATTATAGCAAAAACCCAGTTGAATTCTAACCTCAAAACCCAAAAGATAAATCAAAATAAAACACTCAAAAAACATAAACCACAAAACAGGGACAAAGATACAAACTTGATGGGCATCCTGAGAAGGTATGATATAGGCATCAATGCCAAAACCAGGCTTGGAGAAGAGCTCACGAAGAGCAAGCAGCTTTTCATCGGGTTCTATTTTCTTGGCACGGTTAAAGCGAACTTGTGAAGACGGCTTAGCAGTGATAGGAGCACAACTTCTAATAAAGATTGGAAATTTAGTGGATATTGTGGTAAATCTGTGATGGAATTTGTATTTTGGGAAGATGGAGGAAGGGATAGCGAGGAAAAGGAAGCGAGGAGGTGATGAGAAAGAGAGCGATTGAAGCATCATAGACGGTGATGGAAGTGAGTGCATGGTAGGCAAACTGAAAGCCAGGGGAGATGCAAAGATAAGGTCTTTCAGAGCTAAGTTCCAGTGAAGTTTAGACTTCAGAAAATTGTGGGGTGTCATGACGAGCTATCAAAATAGAGGAAACAAAAGAGAGAGAAATAAACGACATGTAGCCCGTATAGTTTGACAAAACGGGGCGTCGTTTTCTTGAATTTCTTGTAGTGCTTTTGAACATGATGCAAAATAAAAGTACTACTTCTTTTTCTCTGATCGAGCAAAATAAAGTAGTTACTTCTCACTTTAGTAGAACTTTCATCAGTCTCAGTCCGTCGTCCTCCTCTTCATAGATCTGTCCGAAATTCAAAACCAAACTGGTCTGTTTTGTGCATTCACTGCTACCATGGCAGTAATCACAGAGAAAGAAGCAGAAATACAATCTCAAGATACACAAGAGGAACCAACTTCTCCTTCGAAGAATCCGAAGACCAAACCAAAAAGGCCACAAAAGCCACAATCTTTACCAACAAATACACAAAATCGAAACAACCCTTTTGTTTTCTGGTTCTACTTTACGATTTCAGTGTCTCTAGTTACCCTCTTAGCTATTACTTTCTCTTCTATCACTTCGTCAAACGATGACCCAAAGTCATTTTTCCTTTCCCTCTCTACCCCTCTTAGACACCACTACTCAAAAGGCCGTACTGTTAAAGTTCAGCTTGCAAATGACCAGAAAGATGTAGAGGTTTTTGTGTTGGAGAGTGATAAGAGGAAGGGTTTAGTGAGTGAGAATGTTGTGATTGTTCATGGTTTGGGTTTGAGTGCCTTCTCTTTTAGGAAAGTTGTGGACTTTCTAGGGTCTAAAGGTATTCATGGGGTTGTCTTTGACTTGCCTGGGAATGGATTTTCTGATAAGTCTATCGAGGTGTTGGAGAATAGAGGAGATGGGGTTTTAGAGAGGTTTAAGGATGTGTATGGATTGATTAAGGAAAAAGGTGTTTTTTGGGCTTTTGAATCTATGGTGGAAACTGGAGAGCTTCCTTATGAGCAAGTTCAGGCGCATTATAGTGGAAGGAAGAGTGTTGCTAGGCCTATTGCGTTAGGGAGTGAAGAGGTTGGTAAGGTTTTGGGCCAAGTTATTGAAACATTGGGTTTAGCTCCTGTGCATTTGGTTTTGCATGATTCAAGTTTAGGAATGGCAGCAAATTGGGTTTTGCAGAATACAGACTTGGTTAGGAGTGTGACTCTTGTTGACACTGGGTCGAGACCAGCTTTGCCTTTGTGGGTTTTGGATGTGCCTGTGGTTAGAGAGGTCGTGCTAGGTTTCAATTTTGCATATGGAAGGTTGATTAACTTATGTTGTTCAAGGGGAATTGGTGCGTTGGATTTGGAGGCACATAGAGTGGTTTTGAAGGGGAGAGATGGGAGGAAAGCTGTCGTGGGTATGGGAATGAAGTTGAATTCTAGCTTTGATGTAGCAGAATGGGGTGGCATGGATGGGATAAAGGGTACACCGGTGCAGCTAATTTGGTCTAAGGATTGGTCAAAAGAGTGGACTGAAGAGGGGAAGAGGGTGGCTGAGGCACTTCCACATGCAAAATTTGTCACACACTCCGGTGGGCGATGGCCTCAAGTAAGAATTCATTTCAATCTGCTTATCGGTCTTGTTTGGCTGTGCATTGTCATAGTTTGCAATTTCAAATTTTACACTAAATTTGATTTATACGTTATGTGTTATTCTTCTAAATGATGTATGGTGAATTAATTCTAAAAATTGCTCAAGGATGAACTTAAGTTGTGGGTTGAAGGCTAACCTTTGGTCTTGAATAGTTTGATAGGTTCCAAGTAGTACGTGCCATATGGTTTGTTTGTGTAATGTTACTGTTGGGATGATGATTGCAACATATCCTGAAAATGATTATCGTGGTTCTTAAAGATGCCTGCATTTATTCTGTAATTTCAGATCAATTGAATGAAATATAGAATGAGTTTGCTTTTGTGTTGAAAAGTATTTGTGGAGAAAAGTTTGATTCCAGGTTCTAGTCATGTGTGTTTGTTTTGCTTGAATTATCCATTCGTAATTGATGAGCTGTGGTAGATTGTGTAAGCTGTCCCATCTTTCCTTATATTTCCTAGTTTCTTATATAAATGTGCCTCCAAAATTTCTGCAAATTACTTTAGGACTCCAGAATTTTGAAAAGGCTGTCGTAATTGGGCAAACCTTTTCAATGAACCTCAAGTCAATTTTGTCATTGGATAATGGATTTGATCTTACTTTATTTATTGGTCTGGCAAAGTGGCATTTAAATTTATAACCCATGTTTGCTTATCAATATCAGTTGAGAGACTTGGCCATACTCTACATGTGTTGCTTTGATCAGTGTTGTTGAAACATAAATTTATCCCCGAGAAGTACCCTCTACTCCCTTCCGTGGGTGCTGGTTCCCATTGCCTTGTTGTCTCGTTGGTGACGTCTCTCCAGTTTCTTTTTGGTTTTCCTTTCCGCACTGCTCTGTAGCTCTGCCTATTTCTTGCTTGAGGCAGCAATGCATCAGAAGGCACAAATCTGAGCTCTTTATGTATCTTTTCCGTCTTCTGTCAGTTGCATATTTATTTGTTTCCATGTTGTCGGGTGCTCAAATTGATCCAGGCACGATCTAATTATTTCTCATTTGGTTGATTTGTTATACAATTTTCATCTCTAAGAATCGAAAGTCGTTGTGTGAATTTGTTGTGGCTGTCAGTAGCGTAACACAACGAGCCCTAGCTTGAAGCCAGTCTTTGATAATTTTGTTTTCCTGACCTCAGGAAGATGTTGCTGAGGAGCTAGCTGAGAGTATTGTTAGCTTCGTGTCATTATTACCGAAATCAGTTAGGCGAACGGAGGAAGAAGTTATACCAGAACACATCCAGAAATTGTTGGATGAAGCCAAACTGGATGATCATGATGACCACCACCATAACCATCACCATGATCATAATGGTCATGCTCACATGCATGGAACTGGATTCATGGATACATATGGGTTTGGAGCAGGGATGGGCTAGTTAATCATCTTTTTATTATTCTTTGTTTATGTCATTGGAAACTTGTTTGTCATAGAAACAGGCTGAATCTCTCCACATGACATTAACCATTTGGCCATAGGAACTGTGTAGTTTTTTTTTTTTGTGTTGAGTGTAACTTTGTGGGTACTTCAGATTATGTACATTACTGTTCTGCATTTTTTACCGTTATTTGGTATTTAAGGTTTTTTTTTAAAATTATTTTTAAGCATTTTATATGATGTCAACAAATGTTTTTATTAAGATACCTGCTGATTTAATAGTGTTTCATTGCATTTTTCGGTTTTTGTCTTTATCAAACAATTTATACCCAAACTTTGAGATAATTAAATTCTCTCCAATTTATTGCTAGAATTTTTTCTAAGGGTATATAAACTTTTAGAATTCAATAATAAATTCTTTTGGCGTAAAATTTTAATTTATTTTCTTAAATATGACAAAATGATCATTTTATTCTGTTTCAATAACTCTCTATTTTATAGCTAGAATCCCCCCAAGGGTAGAACTTGTCGAGAATTTTATAAATTAATTATAAAAAAAATTGGATTGAAATTTGAATTTTCTCCAATATAT
>NBIL01075173.1:0-12937 GCA_002752925.1 Viola pubescens var. scabriuscula | reverse complement strand
TGATGCTGAAGAGGTTCTTGCTGAATCTAAGGTACTTAAATTTAATGGCAGTCCTTTGCTTTAATTTTTCTTAGAGGGCAGCTTCTTGTTAGTGTTCAATTTGTAACTGACTTTGATTTATGTGACATCCTTGTATTTCTGATTCCAGTGTTTAAACATCTCCTTTCCACTGGTGGTTGATCAGCTGACGAGCGCTATTCTGAAACACAAGTGAGTTATATTCTTTTCTGTCTATTTCTACCCTCCAGAACTCATTTTTTGTTGTTGTGAATTATGTGATGCTTGCTTTCACTTATATTAAATAAATGCATTTTCTGGTATTCTTGCACAAGTTAGGACTGCAATATGAATTGGAACTGTAAAATTTTCTTGTCGATTCTTTATGAATAAAGCTACTTTGAGCTGAAGAAAAGGCCGAAATGTTTTTCTGCCTGTTTTTTGCTAGGTTTGTTATGCCCATTGGCCCCATTCCAATTTTGATTTGTTGTATACTTCTCTCTTTCCAAGTTCAAGCTTCTTGGTGCATGCGTGCAACTTTCTACCATGCATTCAACACCAATTTTACCAAATGCATTTTGGCTTGAAATATTAGAGAGTAACTATTAATGATATGCGCAGTGCCTTCCTTAACTTGAAACACCAGACGCATTGAAAGTAATGCTTTGCTTTATGTACCCAAAAGATCAGCTTGTTGTGGAGGCAGACATTTTGTGGATCATTGTTAATTGCTTGATGCGTTTCTTTGATTAATGACTAACAAAAAGTTTGGTGGTTTTGTAACGTCCACCTGTAAAATGTAGGTCATGGCAAGAGCAAGCAGATCACTTTTTGAGTCTCGACTCTGATAAACGTTATTGGTCTCTAGCACTAGAGCTTAAAGTATGGCTTCTTTCCTTTTTTTTCATGGATCTTTTATGTGGAGCTTGGACACTAGCAATTAGTTTTGTTTCTGTCTAGATCTATAATGTTATGTAAAGGCTTTCATGAATGATGGTCTAAAGCTTCACTGCTTGTTGTGTCAGTCAATGAAGGATTGATCAAGGATGATGTTGTAAAAATAATCAGAAAGATGATTCTGTTAGTCATTACTTTTTACCAAAACATGTTGGCCAGACAATATATAATTGTTTTCGTCACATATCAAAGTTAGGGAATGTAAATGTGCGATTGTGCTTCATGAGATGCCTTGGTTTGATGTGGTTGCACACACTAGTAAACTTTTGGAGATATTATGGTGGTAATACACTTTTCTTGCATTTGGTAATTGGTTATGTGTTGAAGTCAATCTATATCTATATCTATGTAAATATAAAAAGAATGTGGTGAAACTCTCATGGAGGCTTGAGAGGAAGCCACCTAGGATCCTTAAATCCCTCCCGTGATGCCATGTGGCATCCCTTGCATACTTTAGAAATTGATGTGTCATATAATTAATAATTTTATATAATTTGATATTATTTTCCATCAAACTTATTCATTAGATAAGTTAAAAACCTTTGGGTTGCACTATTAAATTTAATTAATTAGAAATTATGATATAAGTTATGGAATTTGAAAGGATTGAATTTCAATCATATGAAAAATCCACAGAATTCTATATATGTGTTCACAAGTGCCTCATTTTGTTCTCAAGTATTTATTGGGTAGTGTACATAGATACTACTGGAAGCTTAGGTTAGTTTCATTTTTCATTTGATTAATTATAAAATTATTTATTTTATTTACCTTATAATTATATTTAGCTGAGAATTATTATATAGTGTAATATCTTTTTTGTATTATATATATGAAAATTAATGCATTTGTTTTATAGTTTTCTCAATAATCTAACAGCAGCTAAAAGCGCGGGTTTGAGACTAGTTGTTTAAATGTATATTATGTCATGACCTGATAAAAAAATTGCATTATGTTTTGACTCTAGATACTTGCGGGTTTGTATTTAGTTCTTTTACACTTCTTAGATTTACAAGTTAAGTTTCAGATTTCAGAACTTTGTTTTTTGCTTTCTAGCTGCCATCTTTGTTCTATTGTTGTTATGTATCATGCTATTGTTGGCTAATGCAATTTTATTATTCAGGAACATGGGCAGGTTGATGCATTTAGCTGTAAAGAGCTAGATATCATCTTATCTGAAGTAGGGAAAGTTGAAAATTGGAAGCAGCAGTGCATGGAGATTGTAGGGAATGCTGTAGATAATAGGCATGGATTGCTTGGTGCTTTGGAACAGGTTTTGGTTAAGTGTTCATGTTCATTCTTGTATCTTTCGTAGATTTCATTGCTCCAGTATTTAGCAGATCTTTCCAATCTTGTATAGGTTAAACAGTCACTGGATTTTTCTTTAAACATCTATGACAATTCATGGAGCTGTAGAGACAAAACTTTATGCATTTCCTGCACTGCATGGATTGAAGATCAGGAGTTTCAAACTTGTTCAACATGCAATGATAGGTAATGTTCTCTTTGCCATGCTCAAGTGTTTTTACTTCAATTTGTGTGCATATATGATCTAATGCTAAGTGCTCTCTCAGAATGTGGCCTGCAAATCTAATCCAATTATGCCTCAATTCATTTGAGCATTTGACAAAGTTTGTAAATTGTGACTCACTTGTATGTTGACATTTCAAATCCACCTATGAATTTTATTTTTTTGATCTTATAAGGGACTGATTATTGAGCAATAAAACTCATTACCATTATTATTGGGCTTTTCTATCCTCTTTCCATAGAGAATTACGGAAGGTCCAACTATGAATCATGTCATGTTGTTGGTGTTAAGTTATAAGGTCCTTTTTCATTTGTGCTTCATTGTTTGATATTTTGTCTGTTAAGCCCAATTAATTGCTTACTATATATTTTGCTGTGCTACATTTGAACAGCTACCATTTGCGATGCCTAGATCCGGTACTAGTCAGTGAAAATAATGGACTTTTTATTTGCCATTATTGCCATTTTGCCAAGGATGGATCAATATTTCAAGATGGAGGTGGTCCTCTGGTATGAATTTATTTATTTGTTTTTTGAAGTGTTTTTAAAAAGGTTTGAATATGCTTCTCACTTGTTCATTTTTTTATTTTATATCACAGATCTTTGTGGGGAGGCGACCTGAATTAGGAATGCTAATTGAACTTCTATCTGATGCTGACAAATTTTCCATAGGGTAATATGCTAATTGAAATTCTATGCCAATGGAAATATCCTTGTGAGACCGTCAATTTTGTTTAGCACGACCTTTGTCATTATTTATTTGTTCTTTCTAGTTGCTTGTTATGATTATACAATAAGTGTTGCTGTGCATTTGTTGATTTTTGAGCTTCAAGTGAGCTGGATGTGGAAACTCTGGAAAAGATGAAATCTGTTAGAAGATTTGGTTACTTTTTAATCTCTGAAAATGCTTGACAGTGTTACTCCTCTAGTCCATACTAAGTCCAACAAGAGTATGCACACTCTCATGAATTGGAAACAGTAATTTGTTAGCTATTTAGTCTTATGTAAGAGGGTTTCAAGTACTGAGCCGCTTCAAGAATTTCCTCATAGATGCAGGCTAGATTATTCAAGAGTGTTTAGCATATGCTTACTTGTAATCTTTTGCTGAGAAGTTGATGAGGTCTTGTAATTATTTTTCTTTTTCTGTCTGGTTTTAATGTGGTCAGAGAATTTGTTTCATTGCATAAGTTGAAGTTGCTTCTGGTCTCACAGGATTGAGGAAAGGGACGCATTACAACATGTTGTGGAGCAAGCTCTTAAATATAGAACATGTTTAAGAGAAATATTAGATCTCACATTGTCATATGTGGGTATGGATCCCAGTGCTGTCAGCAAAAAACTAGCCATTGCTTTAAAGGTGCTCATTTTCTCATCAATTTTTTTTTGTTTGCTTTTCATATATCTTTGATATAGATGCATTTAATCAATCCTTGTTTTCTTCAAACATGGAAAACTTGTTTTTCCCTAAACTTTATATTAAGGAATGTTGTTACCAAAAGCAAATGCTTAGATGCTACCAACTGGTTAAGATTTTGCTGATTGGCATGCTTTACAGGCGAGGAAAGTGGCTGGTGTGGAAGATCGTCAAAGTGAATGTGACCTTGTGCTAGCATCAGCAAGGAATTGTTGGAGAGTTAGAGTTAACAGATTGTTGGAGGGCATACAGAAGCCCACATTGCAACAGATTCAGCGGCATGTGAAGGAGGTACATTTCATGCATATTTTGTAGTTTCATGCTTATGCTGCTACTTTAATGATGGGAATGGTTATCCGCAGGATTCTTGAGTGCTCTTTAGTGATAGTTTAATAGCTTGTAAAAATGGATTAGCTTGACACTATTACTTGCAACATGGAGTTTCATTTTGCTTGCTTACATCAATCACTAACTTGTTTGAAGCTTTTTGACCATTACACCAATGACTCGCAAGTTTTAAGTCAGAGCGTGATCTACGAATGAGAATTTATGATCAAGTTTCCTATGCATAACAATTCTATGTAACCTTTGGTAGAGTGGAAGCTTATTACTGTCTGTAGCTAAAACTGTTATGGATATGTTTAATGCCAATTCTTTATCGTCTTTTTCACCATACCTTCTACACGGTAGAGTCTCTTGTAATTAATCTCCTCTCTTTTCTCCTGGTATTGGCATGACAGCTTTCAAGTCTTGTTTCTAAATATGCTGCACATTAGTATATCATCTAACGGTAGAAATTGTTGTGAACTTGTGGCAGGCAGTGGCTAGGAGCATACCTCCTGAAGATTGCTTCTGGAAGAAACTTACAGAGCTAAAACGCATTGGCTTGCAGTGGGCAGAACAGGCAAAGAAGGTTGACAGAACTTTGCTAATAGCTTTCAGTTAGTTTCGATAATGTTTATTGATTTGGTAGTTCTCTTTTGGGATGCACAGGTTGCTGCAGATTCTGGGGTCCTCAGCTTGGAAAAAGTTTATGAACTCATCTTAGAGGGTGAAAATTTGCCCATTTACCTAGAGAAGGAGCTTGAGGTAAGCGAAGCTGATCATATCTCCTAATAGAAGATGCTTTAACATTTCATTTACAATTGGTTGTTTGAGTTTGCAGTTATTAAGAGCTCGATCTATGCTGTACTGCATTTGTCGTAAACCCTATGACAGAAGGGCAAAAGTTACATGCGATTGGTGTGGAGAGTGGTACCATCTTGATTGCATCAAGTTGTTCCACTCCCCAAAGACTTACGTCTGTGCTGCTTGTAAACCTCAAACGGGAGAGCCGTCTGCACCTCCACTGACGGATCTTGAAAGGTAAAAGTAATTTGGTTGAGTTGTAATGCAATTCTCAGTTTCTTGCTAGTTTCGTGAACTTTGACAATCTGTTCAATACCTTGAACACCAACATACGAATAACTGTGTTTTGAATGCTTTGGCAGAACATCAAGCCTGAGATTTGTGGAGCCGAAAACACCGTCGCCCCGACACACGAATTCAAAAAAGAAGGCTGATGAAGATGAATGTGGTAAAGTGCAGGAGAAGCTTCCACTTGCAACCAATAATAGCGTAGTTAGCCGTGCTAGTGGGATAGATGAGCTGTGGTGGCGAAACCGGAAACCTTTTAGAAGGGCGGCTAAGAAACGAGCAGATCTCCAAAGTCTCTCTCCATTTTTTCATGCGCAACAACAACAACAACAAACATGAGAATAGAAAGTACATGACTAGTTTCTTTCAATTATTTAATCATTCGATTGATTCTTATGGCTGCAGGTTTTCTTCTGTTTCAATGTCATTATGCAGTTCATAAAGAAATGATTTGCGGTAGTCAAGTCATGAAAATAATATAACAAGGCACAATGATAAGAAAAGAGAAGCATTGCTAGGTTACGCCTTCCCAAAATCTCTCTCGCTCTCACACACGCTCAAACTCTCCTAAATTAACACTTGTCATTTTTTAAGCTCTAGCGCGACCCTATGTGATTAAATCTTATTATATATATATATATATATATACACATAGTTTATTAATAATACACTTAAACTAAATTAATTTTTTTTGAAACAAGCTCTCTATTATATTACATTAATAATTTTTAATATTTTAAAATTATATTATATATGTATGTACTAAAAATTTAATAAAATTATCATTTATAATGTATTATACTAATTATATATTTTATATTTTTATTAATTGAAAGTAGAATATTAATACACCGTGCACTAGTCATTCATAGCCTTGGAATCATTCATAGCCTTCTCACATTTTCCAATCATGCCATCATCCCATCTCCTTCCTTCTAATCCTAGAGTATAAAACGATGGAAAAGAAAAAAGATTGAATGACACCGGTTGTTACCGGAACAGTGAGTAACAACAGTTTTAAGATAATCTAGTGTGCTTGTCTGCATGTGCAGCTCAAATTATGTGGCATGACACTTCAACTTGGACTTTTTTTCTTCTTCTTAAATCTATTATAATGGGCCAAAGGCCCATCCATTTTACTGGCCTAAAGCCCAATTCAGAAAGCCCAAAGTAAAAACCGAATCAAAAGCCCTATCCTAGAAGTGATAACTTTTTCCTAAAATTAGGGAGATGATGGTCCTGGCCGCGTTTCTCCCTTGATCAAAATAAACATAAACAGAAATTTTAAAGACTAAAAATCATTCAATTTATACCTTCTAACTCTTTCAAATTTTTTGAAATCCGGTCACGGCGCGGGGAAACATGTCTCGTGCATACTTTGATTAGACACCTGACGTGTCTGTTCTTCCTCCTACTTCCCCTGCGTCCATCGCTCTACTTCACCTTTCATGAACACCATCTAATCCTATAATCTAAGGTACGATCACTTCACTCTTCCTTCGCTAAATTCTCCTTCTTTCTGTGTGCATAAAATTTCTCCTCTGTCGTTGTCCACCAGCTGTTTGTCAAAATGTCACAGTGACATTGTCGTTGTCCACCAGCTGTTTGTCAAAATGTCACAGTGACATTGAAGACGATTTATGTGATGTCACTTATTTTTTATTTTGGGTTTTAGTTAGTGAATGGTGTAAAAAAAAAGTTATGCATATTGCAGATGAAGTATGCAAGGCCATTGAGCCTGTTCAAAGGCTTGTTGAAAACAAATTCAAAAAAACGAGGAAGGTTGCTTGCTTTGGATGTTGGCGGCAAGTATGTTGGATTAGCTGTCTCTGACCAACATAACAAAATTGCATCACCTGTAAGGTATAGTCGCCTATTTTTTTGTCTTTTTCTTGTTGATAACATTTCTCCATATTTATGGGTATTCTTATTGGATGTCTAAGTCTAAGTAGCTTCATCAATTGTGCAGCGTTCTTCTAAGGAAGAAAACTAATATTGAGTTGATGGCTAGTGATTTCCAAAGTCTGGTAAGTTTATTTTTCTCCATTGTTTATTTTTGTTTGGGTTTAGTCATTAAACCCTCTCTTAGGTTTGGCAAACTACAAGAAGTTAGTGTTTGCTAAAATTGACACATTATGAGGTTTACTTCATGTTTGCTAGATTTGTAAAAATGGACAGCAGTGGCAATTCCTTCTCCACTGTTATCCTAATTGTTCCTTCTGTTTATGCTGTGCAGGCTTCTGAACTTTCCATAGACGGATTTGTTGTGGGCTACCCTTTTAACTCGCAAAGATATGCTCCCGATGTGTGTTTTTATCCTTGTTGTTAGTCATACTTGTACACTCTCACTTATTCACCCAATACTCGTGTCTCATTCTTTTCAAATTTTACTAGGCTGTACACATGAACATCTTGATGGATGACCTCTTTAAGACACGGAAACTTGAAGGAATGAAGTACACCTATTGGAATGAATCCTTCACTTCAAAGGTTGGTTCTTCGAGAAAACTTAGATCACGTGTGTGCCTACTATGTGATATGGTTTACTATTTGCAAAATGTCCCAAGATAGTGGATGTCAGCGGTATTTGAATAAATATGCTGTCTTTTATTTTGCTTCTCCTATTGAATCTCTGCAAATCTTGATTATGTTATGTGCTAAACTCCACCTACGAAGTTGAATGAGAATG
The DNA here is from genome assembly GCA_002752925.1 of Viola pubescens var. scabriuscula. Lineage (NCBI taxonomy): Eukaryota > Viridiplantae > Streptophyta > Magnoliopsida > Malpighiales > Violaceae > Viola > Viola pubescens. The sequence goes on along the minus strand of NBIL01075173.1, from coordinate 4,934 downwards.
TAAAAAGAAAGTGGTTTAGAACTTGGTAAAACTAATCGTCTAATCAAAATTAAAAGGGGTGAAAACAAAAAAAGTCTGGATTGGGCGTACGTGAATTGCATGGATTCTCATTGTTCTTGTTGTTCACAGATGATGGAATATATATTACAGCCTCTGAATTTGCATCCAGTCAATGCTAAATCTATAGTGGACAAGTTTGCTGCAGTTGGGATACTTCAGGTAGCTTCTTCTAATCCATCCCATGCAAGTCTAGAGGGTGCTTGAAACCTGTGGTATTTTGAGTAGGTCCTTATGTACAACAGAATGGATACAGATTTTTGACAACTGATGTGTGTTTCCTTGGTTGGAAAGAAGTAAAGTCATTAACAGTTGTAATATATAGCATGAGAAAAAAACTCCTGACATCTTCGTATTTTGACATTCCAAATTTTGAAATTCCTAAAATTTGAAATTCCATGATTTTAGCTGATTATGTATTTCCTTTGCAATTTTGACCAGTTTTGGTCATAATCATTGGCCTTTTAGACGTCAATAGTACATATATGAACATGTTTTTCATTTGCAGGGGTACCTTGATTTTGTGAACAGGAAGCTGAAGTCAGAGATGCCAGAATCAGGAGATTCAAGTGAAAGTAAGTATCAGATTTTATCTTTCTTCATTCAAATACGAACACGTCTTTATTGGTATTGATTTTTTCTACCAAGAAGTGTGTATTGTACTTTGCTTGTGAACTTTCTAGTAGATGAGACTGCAGTCTCTTTAATTGTTGCCTGAGCGAATTTATAAAATGGGACTGCCCACTGTAAAGTAGAATGATGGTTGCTTCAAACAATTGTGGTCCTCTGACATGTTTTAGTGTTGATAGAGAAACCTCATAGCGCGTAGTCAAGATGAAGATGATGGTACTAATTCATTTAAGTTAGCATTCCTGTTGCTTGAACTTAAATGAATTAGTTGCTTGAAAAAATTGTAAATGTACTCTTACTGCAAAGAGAAGCTAGCAAGTTCAGTCACACGCACAAATGACAGTTTTCTCACATATCTTCATCCTACATCTTGTTGCAGGTGACTAGTCAGTTATGATAGCACGCAACAGTCGAAGTTCAGCAGTCAAATTGGACCTTTTCCCCTTCAAGTTTACCCCTTCTTGTGGATTACCTTGTAACATGAAGGTTGGAATTTCATTGCACTGGGTTTAGAGCCACCTAGATGAAAGTAAGTGCATCGCTTTACTCCCATGGTCACAGTGAAGTGCTCTAGTGCAAGCTTTTGTCTGCAACTCAGTTCTGTCTGGATTTCAAAAGCAAAAGCTTGGAGCCATTAATGTTGCTTTCTTGCTAGCAGAAAAATCTTGGCGTTTGCTTATGTGGAAACTGGGCCAATCATTTTTCACCTTGCACAATAGTATAAATGAGTTGACTTCACTTTTATCAAGGTAGTTTTCTTATAGGATAGATGATGACAATTTGCTTGAGGCACCTCAGCGTACTTGTTATCTCTCGTGTGTTATAGAATTGAAGATGTCAAACACATTCTTAACCCGCCCTTTTTGCGCACCCTAATTTATTCAATAAAGATTTAGACTTTTTTTTCCCTTGCTGACAATGAAGCATTTGATTTGTTTCTTCCACTTAAGAGCTTTAGGGTGTTACTTCTACCTCATGTTGTTGGGATGAGTAAGTTTCTTGATTTAGTTGAAATTAGTGTTGACACTATTAGATAGGAAAGATGCTCTTCCATTCTGTCTTAACTGCAGCTAAGACAATGGCAATCTGTTGTAAGGTTTATTACTGCTTTGGTAGTACACACTGCAAGAATTAGATGTACTACACACTGCAAGAATTAGAATCATAGTAAATGCAACCAAACTTAGCTTGCATCCACTCGAAAGTAACATCTTATGAAATTAGATAAAACATTCATACAATTTATCATTCAGCAAATGCCAAATAGTACTGCTTTCCTTCAGAAAACAGAGGGAACAGGGAAATGCAGTAGAAAATTATGGATCAACATGATTCTAACTCAATTATAATCTTAAACAAAAACACACGTATAATACAATCAACGGTACATATTCCAAGAGAAACTAAATAAATGAGAAAAAAACCTGATTGTTGTGGCCGCCTTCGGAGGGAGACGAGCGTAGGACCTATATAGACATCAGAGTCAGACCATTATTGTTATACTCTCTTGCTGGTTTAGTAAAATTGCTTGTTCTGGATTTTTTTTTTTACTATTCCATTGCAGAGAAGGCAATGGTGTTTGCTTATCTCTGGAAATTGGGGTTGATTTATCAGAAAACTAGGGAACCTGATACATAAATCAGAATTTTATATTGTTATTGAATATTTCTACCAACAAGCGTTTAGGATATATGGATATAAATTCTCTAGCATATTGAACGAAGGAGGGACTCGAACCTAAGATTCTATTGTATCACATCTCTAGTAGACTCACAAAGTTCAGGAATACACATTCTAGCTACAACTTATATAGAAGTTCATTCAGGACAAAGTAAATCTCTCAAGTAGATTGAGGAATTTATCGAGGAAATACCTTCAATTACTTTTATCGTCGGGGGCGGAGCCAATTTTTTCGCTTTGGCGGAGAAATTAAGTCATAAAAGAAGGCTAAAATTAACAATTAAGACATATATGTTCTTCAACTTTAGGAAAAAAAAACACTTTTATCAGGAACCAAATTCTCGTTAGAAAAGAATTCATTTCAACTTAATTAGTAGAGATGAAATCATTTCACAATGAATTCTTATGGTTGGATTTAAAAAAAAAATGGATTTCATTTTATTTAAGTTGTTTGGAATATCTTTAAAAATAATAGAAAAGAATTCATATATAACCACTCGACTAAAATATCCCAAATTAAAATGTCTTATATACTTATCAATTTGTTTTATTTTACTTGCCAATATGATTAAAGTTATGTTTGTAATCTTAATATTTTAGGTTAAATCTCTACCGAATTCTCATATAAATCTGACCTATTTTAGTGGGATTTACTTTCTGATAAAAAATAAAGAGGTGTGATTTAACTAGAGTTTGACTAGAGTTTAAATTTTAGTCATTTATCTACCAAGCATTAGATTTGCAATTGACCAATTTGACACTCAAGATTTCTTAGTCAGACAAATTAACCACTCATATTTTTGCTGTTAGACAATGCTGCCACCGTGCTACTCAATTTTAACTAACAGTGTTAAATAATTGACATGTGACCGTTATCTAATGATGTGACATTTATTATTACTATTTATTAAATGATATATCACGTCAACATTTTAAAAAATACAAAAAATATAAAATAAAAGGAAAATCTTAAAAAATTTTAAAAAATTCCATAAAAAAATTGGGAAAAAATAGAAAAGTCAGAAAAATATACATTTTTAAAAAATTATAAATAAAATTTAAAAAATCCAGAAAATATGAAAAAAAGAGATGAAAAAATTAGAATGTAAAAAAAATATAGGAAATTCAAACCAATAGGATTTTTTTTTAAAAAAATGGACAAAATCTTTAACCATTTCCTCTTCAATCCCTTCAACAAACTCACTATCATAAAAGAGAAACTAAAAAAATGAGGTATGGAGTGGTGAAGTTAGCATCCCTAGCCTCTATACGGAGTGTATTTTTTCTTTTTTCTTTTTTTCTCTTATATTTTTGTATTTTTAAGATATTTTATTTTAAAAGAAAATTATAATAAAATATTTGAAAATAATTTATTTTTACACTCTACGGAGTGCCCAAATTGTTTTTTAAAAAAATCCTATTGGTTTGAAATTTCTTTATTTTTTTACATTCTAATTTTTTTTCATATTTTCTGGATTTTTTTTGAAATTTATAATTTTCTGGAATTTTTTAAAAAAATTTTAAGATTTTTCCCCATATTTTTTATTTTTTTAGTTTTTAAAATACTGATGTGATATGTCATTCAATAAAAAAAAATTAATGTCATATCATTAGATAACTGTCATGTGTCAATTATTTAACATCGTTAGTCACAATTGAGTGGCACAGTGACAACATTGTCTAACGGTAAAAATATGAGTGATTAATTTATCTGACAGGAAAATATTGAGTGCCAAATTGGTCAATTGTAAAAGTGGGTAGCTAAATTGTCTTTTCTAGTAAATGTTGAGTGTCAATATGTCTTTTTCCCTAATTTTTATTATGTTGTGGGATGATAATTCCTTGGGTTCTCAATTATACTATATAAGATTTATCTTATGCATAGCGATCAAAGAAAAAATATGTAATATATGTGCAAGTGTGACGTGCTTGATAATTTAAGTGGAAATTAAAATTTATAAATGTAATGTGTAAAAAAAATACTACTCAGTGACCTTGAGTAAAAAAAATACTTTTTTATTTTAATATTATGATAGCATCAACAAAATACCACAATTTACAAAACCTATATTTTGTTACTTCTATCACCATTTCATTACGTCACAAAATAATAATATGTTTGTGGCGTGACAATTAGCTCCCGATTATATTAAATTAAAATTAATTCTATCCGTACAGAAGATGTGTGATAACTGATAAAAATATTTCAATTTTTGTACCACTTACTGTATTTATTTTCTTGTTGAACATTGTCTTGTCCGTTTCTCCCATCTGCCAATGCACCATAAGCTCAGTTTTCATCAAAATGGTAATAGTAAAACCAAAACCAGTGAAAGTGTCATCATGACAAAGTTATATGTTAGAGAGTGTTTTAGAGAGAAGGGCTGGAATTGGATGCTGATGAATGAAGGGCTCGCTGTCCAAAGCAAGGACAATAGCAATCTGATGAGGACAATCTGGTGTAAGGTTTGGTACTCTTTTGGTAGTAGTAGGCCACCACCACACAATACTACATGACTACTGTCACTCACTCACTCACTCTGCCGTCAATAAAAAAAAAAATAAAA